>RDRW01000112.1:0-132500 GCA_007896445.1 Puccinia hordei
AATTTAGTAAGTCTGGGGTCCCATAGGGAACAAGAGGGAGGAACAGGTGTTCCTTATATATCTCTGAAGAAAGGAGGAGAGCCATCAGGCTAGAGGAAGGAAACAACAAGGCTATGTCCATGTAGCTGGTGGGAAAGGAAGAACATGATAGATCAGTAGAAAGAAAGTGACATATATGAAATAGTCATGACAGACAGATGAGTAGTGGGAAGGGGAGTTTATGTACAGTAGATATGATGTAAGATGTTACTGAATAAAGCCTAGTCATGTGCAGTGTATGTTATGTAGTGTCTATGTAGTGTCTATGTAGTTTATATAATATATGTTTTATGTATAATGTTCTGAAAATATCTACTTATAATATGTACTTATTGTATTCTATACCTTGCTTAATACTGTAACTTGCTGGGTTATTCTGTGTTTTGCCTGTAACTCTTGAACCATGAGAATTTGAAGGTGGTTGGAGTGAGTGACTAGGGTTAAAATGAGGTGTAGAATCTGATTATGAAGTAAATTGATGAATTTGTGTAAGGTTTGGGTTTTATATGTATATATGTAAGTATTTGAGGTTTATAAGTGATACATAATTATATAAAAGTATGGTAATGAAGTGGAATGGATCACCACACCGTTTTCGCCACTGTTGTCGCAATCTCATCCAGTTTGTGTGAGCATCAGTGAACACTTCACTCCTCCAAGGTAGCTGTACCCGTTTTGGTTTGGCCGGAACGGGTTGATCTTCCCAATCGGACACCGTGTCTTTGGAGAATAGGATGGCCAAAGCTGGATCGGCACGCATCTTGGTGATTGCAAGTGCTTGTCTCTGGTTTGCAATCTTCAAACATCCATCTTTAAAGCAACTGGCCTGGCAATTCCTGATTGTTAAAAACTCATGACTCTACTTACTTTAGTTTTCATCCGACCTATTCCTGCCCTCCTCAACTTTTCCACCACTCTCATATTTTCCCGCCGATTCACTATCCATCTGGTGAGCCCGCCGCATTTCTTTTCCTTGGCCACGAACCCATCGTTCCAAGATCAGCTCCACGAACCAACTTCCCCCCACATCACACCTGGTTGTGACTTGGTCCAGTTATGGTAATGCTTGATAACGATTGTCGCCAACTCCCGTTCCACGAAGATGATTAAACGAACTGGCCTCCCACTCAAATGTCAACCGTCCAAACCCAGCCATCTGAACATCTTGCTCACAACGCCTTCTTGATACTTAGTGGAACATCCAGGTCCGGGCACAAAACATCAGCAGCCGGTGTAAACGGAGGGGGTGACAGATGCTTGCGAATACGTGCAACCTCGTCCTGATACACTTTTTGAAAGACTGTTTTCACAAGACTGTTGTGCTTCTCGGAAAAATCTTTCAAGTGAGCAATCATCTTTTGTACCGCTTATCAGTCCAATGGTTCCAAGTTTCCCTTTCCTCTTGGCTTGGGGGTGGCGGATATGCACCAATTAATTCAGGCATTCCATCAGAAATTTGGTGAAATTCCGAATTGACCGACACAATGCCGTCGACTGATTCGGAAGGCCACGTCCCACCACAACCCTTCAAACCCGTCTGACATTCTCCTGTGATTTATCATGAGCACGTTTTTGTCTTTGAACTCTCAGGTTATAATTCAAAACGTCCTCTGCATTTTCCGGTTCACTTTTGGCATCTATGCATGTGGAGATAGGAATAATAGGGAATTAATCAATTAGCTGGAAAGAACACACATCCACAAAATCTGGTCAATCAATACCAAACACTTACCATCCTCAACAACATCATCAACATTTCCCTCAAAAGCGCATCAAAATCCTCCTCACCCCAGTGATCACCAGATGTTCCTTCTCCATAGCACCTTAACCTTTGCCAGCTCCTTCGAACTCGACCATCATCACTGTCAACCATATCTTCCTCAATATCCATATTAAATCTATCCTTATTTGCTGGGTAAGTTCTCGGAAATCGGAGTTAATTGGCGTAGACACAGTATTCACTCACAAATAGCTCTCGGATTTCTTATGGAAAGATGTACTTGTAAGATAGCTATGAATTAGATATCAATGGGATGAGGGAGAAGCGATGAAGAGGATGTCATGGATCATACTGCTATTTAATCTGTGGAAATGATGCCATCTACTGCAATGGATTTGCACGGCATCAGGCAAGTCAGTTCTACCACCCTTTTCCCTTCCCTTTGTCTAATTGTTTGGCTTCTTTATATTTACCATACATAATAAATATAACAAAAAAAAATGAATCTCATTCAACTAGGATTACCCACTAACTCCACATAACCTTCTTCTTGATCAGTCTTGAGGTGTTGGGGTTGATCAAAATGAACATTGAAATGTCAGCATTCATCCGAGTAATTAATCTGTTTCAATATTTTTGGCCCCATGCCTTTTTCAAATTCACAATATTCCAAATACAATCAACAAATTAATTCCTGCATTTTTGATCAACACAAACAAATCATGGAAACATACCACATTCCCCAGGCTCACTGCAGAGATCGTTTTCTTGTTCACACCCAAACGTTCCCTCCTCATTCTCCAAAATAGCAATATGCCCAACGACCCTTGAATGATGGATGACCAGTTGTCTACTGAGCTTGTCTGCATACAAAAGTTTTGTATTCAACTGGGGATGGTCTTTGTACGGATTCTTGGGTTCATCCCAGCTGTTCAACGATGTAAAGGGGCGAATCAAAAACCAAACAGTATTCGTCACACCATCACTGAATAGCCGGCTTATCCGCCCAAACATTCGCAATCCAGAATCGTAGAATTCAACGTTCAATTACCAGGAGCCTTGCCACTGAAATTATTTTCTGGGACATACTTGCGATTGAACATCTCTACACTCTTCACCTTCACAACTGCTCTTTCCAACTTCCCATTGGCCGGCTCTTCATATCCAAATTCACTCAACTGAAATTTCCACAGATTATACACTCTCACATCAAGTATTATCTTCTCTTCTTGTTTTTTCATCGCCATATGAGGCAAATGGACAGACGTTTCCATGTCGATAGCATCCTGCCCTTTCATTTTGCTTGGTTGACGTATCCATAGTATCGTGATTTCTGATTCCATGTGTGTCATGATTGTTCCATGCATCTCTCCTGTTTGATGGTGTTAAATTAGACCTCTGATGAAGGCATGGACTCAAAACAAATATCAGAAATGCGACATACCAAGATGCTGGTTTGTTTGGTATTCCCACAGAATTCCATTCAGACGCTCTGGGCCCATGCAGCAGTTGCTATGGGAGGCCCAAACCTCTCAATTACTTCGGGATAATGCTGTGTCAGATGTAAATTTGACTTGCTTGTATGATTTGGCCATCCCATTCGGAGGACTTCCCGGTATTCCTCTTTGTTTATTTTCTCAAGTTGATCGTATCTCTTTCATCCAGGTGGTGCTTCATGAGGATGCTTGTCATTTCAATTAATTGATGGTCGAATCCCTCAAGACCTCCTGATGTTCACCGTGTTTGAGCCCTCAATATATTTCTTCTGCCAAGAATTTCCAATCACCCAGTAAGGAATCATTGCCAGCGGAAAATAGACAGTAATAGTATTAACCACTCAGATGCTTTTAGGGAACCAGATCCAGAAAGTCCAAAGTTTCGGGGAACTCGTGAAACCCAAGTTGGAATTGATGTCTGCGAAATCACGTTTTGAAGCACACGCAACTCTTCCTTTGTCAAGCCGGCCCTCCAGTCGTAACTCCCTCATCCTCTTCTCCCAAGGTTGGTGATTTGCCATGTTGAATTCCCGTCATTTCACTCCTTCTATCAGCCTCTCCTTCCTCATCAACCTCTGACTGGCTGCCAAGTGATAAAGTACCCCTGCAATACTCTGTGGATGCCTGTTTGTTGCTATACTAAAGAGCCACTTCCCAGAGACCGAGTTGACCTTCTTCCTGAAGATGTATCTACTCTTGATGAGCTGGAACGTAGTTGGTAGGGTGGCTTGATGGACCAGCCCTGTCTTCTTGGATACTTGTTAAGCGGGAAAGATTTTTTGAATTTAAAACACGCCGCTTCCTTCCCCCCACTTCTTCATCCTCCGTGCCACTCGAGTCCCCTTCTGGTGTTTTCTTGCGCTTGGAATCCCGGAACTTCAACCCTCCAAAGATCATTTTCCCACATCAGTATTCTTCCAGTTTATTTCATGTCTCTATGGCTTTCTTCAGGAGCTTCCCTGCTCCCAGAGTATTCAAAAAACTGAGACTGTGATCTTTCAGTCTCCCAAGAGTAAAGCGTGCATAACTTCGATTCCACAGTACTCCACTGGTCGCCAGTATGGGAGGCTATTCAGAATGCTCCCTCTTGCTCCTTCTTCTTCCGTAGCAATCTTCTTCCTCTCAGTGTATGTCTTGCACCTTTCCCATCGCCTAACTCTTTCCATGTGTGCCTCGTGCGTTTTTTTCTCAAACTTCCCCACGTCGATCTCATCAATATCTTGAAGGGTGATCTCGCAGAAAGAACAAAACTTGTCTGCTGTATGGGATGCAAATCCTGCTGTCTTGCGAATTGCTGGCAGGTCTCCAATTAGTGGAAATATGGCTGCAAATATAAGGCGGCCCGGGGGAATTGACTCGTCTTTGTGAACCACACTCCCTTCCAAAATTCCTTCATCTCCAGCACTAGCGGTTCCAAGATATGGTTCATTTGATCCAGACTCGGCTCCTTTGGACCTGGTATAATCCCAAACAGTATATGTTCTCCACTTTGTATCGTTCCGTTAATGGTAGGTTGAGACACACCAGAGTCACTGCCCCCAAGGATACCGACTTTCCGGGCGTTGATAAACGCACGCCAAGCGCGCACGCCAACGCCAACCCGCACGCCAATTTTTTTTGGCGTGCGGGGCCTACACGCCATTTTTTTTTGGCGTGTAGGTCTACACGCCAATTTTATTTGGCGTGTGAGACCTGCACGCCAAAATGGCGTGTGGTTCCCACACGCCATTTTTTTTTGGCGTGTGGGCCCCGCACGCCAAATAAAATTGGCGTGTGGGCCCCGCACGCCAATTGTTTGGCGTGCGCTCTCACACGCCAAACAATTGGCGTGTGGGAGCGCACGCCAAATAATTGGCGTGCGGGGCCCACACGCCAATTGTTTGGCGTGCGGGTCCCCCCTCGCCACATAATCGAGTGGTAGGACCACTCGATTACGTGAGCGAGGCCGGCTGACGAGGTTATACAACCTCGTCAGCCGGGAGGACTTCCTCCCGGCCGGCGAGGCTATACAACCTCGTCGGCCAGGAGGAAGTCCTCCTGGCTGACGAGGTTGTATAACCTCGTCAGCCGGGAGGACTTCCTCCCGGCTGACGAGGTTATACAACCTCGTCAGCCAGGAGGAAGTCTCCTGGCCGACGAGGTTGTATAGCCTCGTCGGCCGGGAGGACTTCCTCCTGGCCGACGAGGTTATACAACCTCGTCAGCCAGGAGGAAGTCCTCCTGGCCGACGAGGCTGTATAACCTCGTCGGCCGGAGGACTTCCTCCCGGCCGACGAGGTTATACAACCTCGTCGGCCAGGAGGACTTCCTCCCGGCCGACGAGGTTGTATAACCTCGTCGGCCAGGAGGAAGTCCTCCCGGCCGACGAGGCTATACAGCCTCGTCGGCCAGGAGGACTTCCTCCTGGCTGACGAGGTTGTATAACCTCGTCAGCCGGGAGGAAGTCCTCCCGGCTGACGAGGTTATACAACCTCGTCGGCCGGGAGGAAGTCCTCCTGGCCGACGAGGTTGTATAACCTCGTCGGCCGGGAGGAAGTCCTCCCGGCCGACGAGGCTATACAGCCTCGTCGGCCAGGAGGACTTCCTCCTGGCTGACGAGGTTGTATAACCTCGTCGGCCAGGAGGAAGTCCTCCCGGCCGACGAGGCTATACAACCTCGTCGGCCAGGAGGACTTCCTCCTGCTGACGAGGTTGTATAACCTCGTCAGCCGGGAGGAAGTCCTCCCGGCTGACGAGGTTATACAACCTCGTCAGCCAGGAGGACTTCCTCCTGGCCGACGAGGTTGTATAGCCTCGCCGGTGTGGAAATAATGACGACCTCGGTAACAGAAATGTTAGGTTGCCCTTCTTCCTGGTTGGTTCCGGTGGTTCTTTGATTTCCTCTGCGGGATAAACACTGTCAGCGGATAATCAACTGGTTTCCCTGCAACACCTGATACTCAGCAAGGGGACCGTTCCTCTTGCGTTCGTCGCCCTGATGATGCCCTACGCAGTTCCGCTTTTCCGCACACGCTGAATAATCGCTGAGAGAACTCTAAACACTGAGATTTTCTTATATACGCCGTAGTTGATAGCTATCTACTGTGATGATAAGATAAGATAAGAAATCCCGCAACCTTGGTACAACACTCTTTTTATACAACAGTCCCCCGATCATGTCCCGCATCCCCGGTACTGTCCCTGGAGCCCTACTTGCCTGTCTCCTCGATCCCGCATCGCACCGCAGCCTGTCCCCGACTACTATACCCCGTTGACCCCCGCAGCCGTCTGTCGCTTCCCTGCGCACGACTCCGCTTCTTCTGCCCCCGCTCCGCTTGCGGCCTGGCGCCCGAACCCCGTGGTTCCGCCCGGTCCATTACGTCGCGCATACTGAAGCGGCCTTCGTCCGCTCGACCGATCGCCCGCGCCAACTATAGAATGTCACATGCTGCGCCCTGTGCTTTTCCCGCGGAATGTCCGATGACATTTGGTAGATACCCCCTTACCTCAGCCTCAGTCTGCCGCTGAGCCCGCGGCTGCGGGCTCAGCTTCAGTGCTGCACCTCTGGTATATAAGTTCTCCCACATCCCCCTCGCTTTTGAATCCTGTCCTCAGCGATTCCCACACTACCCGCCACCTTCCCATACCTCGATCATACACCCACCATACCCACCTCCCTATCCCATACCCACCATGCCCCATCCCCGACCCCCCTGTGATTGTTGCGCCACACGGTCCCGCCACGCTTCCTTGTCTTCTCCCTGCTCCCAACCCGCGCCTGGAGCTGCCTGCACAGCCTGCGCTCGGTCCCATCGCCAATGCTCCCTGTCCCGCAGAAACGGCCCTCGTCCCCAGCCTCGTTCTCGCTCCGGATTGAGAACCACTTAGTCGCACTTCCATTTTTTTTTTTTTTTTTTTTTTTTTTTTTTTTTTTTTTTTTTTTTTTTTTTTTTTTTTTTTTATTAAATTGAGATACTAAAACCTGAAACTGAGATTGAAACTTGAGAAAAACTTTGAGGAAATTGATGACTTGAGGGAAATACCACGCCGCAATCCTGAGAGAAAGAGAAACCACACCCGCAACCTAAAGATGAGAGAAAGAAACCACGCCCGCAATCTATGAAGTCCCAAAACGAAAACCCATCCCGCCCGCCGAGGTACCTGGACCGCCCCAGATGGAATTTCCGCACAATTCCCCGTACCCCTCGCCATCCTGAATATATAACAGAGAAAACCAGTAAACCCATTCACAAAACACAAATACAACCCGCTTTAGGGTGACTGACATCCTGGGGTGGCTAGTTTTATCCGGCTGTAGACCAGCTAGCGCACCCCCTCACCAATTAAGGCTTGGCCTATGGCCCCCATCCTCCCCCCGCTTTGGCCGCTGTCCTCAGCGGTTTGTTCCTCGCACTTCGCCGCAAGGACGCTCACCGGCCACCTCTTCATCGGCGCCAGGAGAATCCGCTCGACCCGCCTCATCGACGGGCGGCTCCGAAGGAGTTGGCTCCAAATCCGAGTCTTCATCGTTTTCGTCCTCAGATCCTGAAACGAGGGTTTCGTCGAACGACGTCGATCCCCGAGCGTAGAACCGCTTCACGTGGGATGCCGCCGCCTTCCGCTTCAACGGGGTTCCGTCCAATTCTTCCAACTGATAACTTCCCCCGGAAATTTGCTGACCACGCGATAAGGTCCGTTCCATCGGTTGGCGAACAACTTTCCCCACTGGGTTTCCAAGCTCCGATTGTACAGGAGGACAAGATCGCCCTTCCGCAAAGGGTCCCGCAACCGGTGAGCGCAACGCTCGTCCCAATAGCGGACCGACTTCGCCCGAGATTCCCGCAAGCGCTTCGCCGCCTTCTCGACAACTTCCTCTCGTCGAAGGAGTTGTTCCGCCCGCGCTTCCAACAATTCTTCTGAAGTTTTCACCTTCCACCAGTTGATAGCGAGATAAGTGAGCATCTCGATATCGACCGGCAACACAGGCTGTCGCCCATACAGGAGTTCGTACGCCGAATAACCGGTGCCCCGCTTGGTTGAGATCCGATCCGCGAAAAGGACTGCCGGAAGGAATTGATGCCACTTCCGGCCGTCTTCCCCGCACATCTTCACCAGCGTGTTCTTGATTGGCTGATGTCCCCGCTCAATCATCCCGGCGCCTTCCGGATAATACTCCGTGACCCTGCCGAACTTCGCCCCGCACGATTCCACCCTCCGTAGAACAATGCCTTCTTCCGCTGAGATCCTGCGGACTGGGAAACCAAGAACTCTCGAATCGCTCACGACCGTGGCACAAGGTAGGGTTTCTTGAAACGTAGTAGATACCCTTAGCGGTGCACAATTGGGAGGACTTACTTCTACACCTTTTGCCTCCGCTCCATTGTGTTCCTCCTCCATCCCCTCACTCCACACCTCCACTTCATCTTGCGGACCGACTTCCCAATATCTCCGCCTATGGCCTGACGAAACGGAATTGCTCACGTACGTGGCACTCGGTAGGGTTTTTTGAAAGGCAGCAGAAACCCTTGGTGGTGCACAATTGGGAGGACTTACTTCTACGCCTTTTGCCTCCTCTCCATCGCTTTCCCCCTCCATTCCCTCTCTCCAAACCTCAGGTTCCCAGTGCGGATCGACTTTCCAGGACTTCCGCCTATGACCAGACGAAACGGAATTGCTCACGTACGTGGCACTCGGTAGGGTTTTTTGAAAGGCAGCAGAAACCCTTGGTGGTGCACAATTGGGAGGACTTACTTCTACGCCTTTTGCCTCCTCTCCATCGCTTTCCCCCTCCATTCCCTCTCTCCAAACCTCCGGTTCCCAGTGCGGATCGACTTTCAAGGACTTCCGCCTATGACCAGACGACCCAACGACTACACCCATCGAGGATTTGACCTCCGCCTTCGGGCCTTCCGCCGTCTCCCCCTGCCCTGCCGCCGCTGCGCGGACCACGTCGCGCGGCACGGCCGCCTCGATTGGTTCACGCGATCTAGGGAGGAAATAATCACCGTTATAGATCCTCACCCGCCTTCCATTTAAGTCGTCCGTCAACTCTTGACATCGAGACTTATAATGGGAATTCGACCCGCAATAAGTGCAATGAAGCCCCGGAGGCCCCGCGCGCGGAGGACCGCTCCACTGACCATCGGCCGGTGCCGACGCTTGAGGCTGCGACTCCCGTTGGACCGTCTTCTGCATGAACAAACGAAGCTCCTTCAAGGTGTCAGCCAACTCCGCCACTTCAGCGGGCGCCACCGGCGCCGTGTTCCGGGAAGAGATCACCGGTCCAATTCCGCTCGAGATCGCCACTCCCGAATTCTCGGCCACCAACTCCATCATGTCGAACTCCGCCCGGACCGCTCCCCTAAGCGACGCCAAGTCGGGCAACAGGGTCCCTCCATCCCTCGACCGCCGAATGAGGTTCTGATCGTACAGCCTCCGCTGCACCCGCTCCTGAACCGGCGTGGCGAGCCCCTTGAGGAAGCTCCGCTTGACCGACGCCGGCTCCCCAATGATCACCTCATTGCGATTAAGGTACTTCACGATGCGATCAAAGGAAGTGACGTACTCCTCGAACGCCCTTCGATCGTTGACCCCACCCGATGCCGCCTTGCTCGACGCAAGATTCTCCAAATCCGCCTCCCGATACCGTTGCTGACGCGGACCCCACTTCTCCAACATCTCCTCCCTCAAACGCTCCCAGTTCTTCGCCTCGTACCCCTCCATTTCCTCCACATCACGCAACTCTTCTTCGGACTGAATGAAGTTGACGATTTGACGAACCTTGTCGCCGTCCGACGCCCCTTCGGTTTCCGCCGCCAATTCGAAACGACTCAAAAATCGATCAACCGCATCGATACTGAATCGGACTGCGGGAAAATCCCGCGGCCGAATCTTGGCGCCCGTCGGTGGGTCCGACGCCAACCCTCGCCTCCTCACCCCTACCGGCGCTTCACCAGCCGCCTGCTTCCCCTTCCGATTCTCCTCCGTTCCGTCGTCCATGTTGACCTCCGACGTGATGCCGTAGGTACCCAGACCTCCCCCCTTCGGAGGGGGAGGGACGAACTTGGCGGGAGGGAGGGTGAACTTGGAGGAGGACGCTCCGCCCGACGCAGTCGTCGTAGGAAGGTAAGTGTCAGAACCACTCATCCTCGAACAATGATAAACGATATATAAAAAATAAAGAAAAAGACAAATGTCTTGACCCGTCCGCAGGTTGGAAACAGAAAGAAGGTTCCCGGCCAGACCCCCAATATGTGGAAATAATGACGACCTCGGTAACAGAAATGTTAGGTTGCCCTTCTTCCTGGTTGGTTCCGGTGGTTCTTTGATTTCCTCTGCGGGATAAACACTGTCAGCGGATAATCAACTGGTTTCCCTGCAACACCTGATACTCAGCAAGGGGACCGTTCCTCTTGCGTTCGTCGCCCTGATGATGCCCTACGCAGTTCCGCTTTTCCGCACACGCTGAATAATCGCTGCTGAGAGAACTCTAAAACACTGAGATTTTCTTATATACGCCGTAGTTGATAGCTATCTACTGTGATGATAAGATAAGATAAGAAATCCCGCAACCTTGGTACAACACTCTTTTTATACAACAGTCCCCCGATCATGTCCCGCATCCCCCGGTACTGTCCCTGGAGCCCTACTTGCCTGTCTCCTCGATCCCGCATCGCACCGCAGCCTGTCCCCGACTACTATACCCCGTTGACCCCCGCAGCCGTCTGTCGCTTCCCTGCGCACGACTCCGCTTCTTCTGCCCCCGCTCCGCTTGCGGCCTGGCGCCCCGAACCCCGTGGTTCCGCCCGGTCCATTACGTCGCGCATACTGAAGCGGCCTTCGTCCGCTCGACCGATCGCCCGCGCCAACTATAGAATGTCACATGCTGCGCCCTGTGCTTTTCCCCGCGGAATGTCCGATGACATTTGGTAGATACCCCCTTACCTCAGCCTCAGTCTGCCGCTGAGCCCGCGGCTGCGGGCTCAGCTTCAGTGCTGCACCTCTGGTATATAAGTTCTCCCACACCGGCCGGAGGAAGTCCTCCCGGCTGACGAGGTTGTATAACCTCGTCAGCCGGCCTCGCTCACGTAATCGAGTGGTCCCTACCACTCGATTATGTGAGCGAGGGGGACCCGCACGCCAAACAATTGGCGTGCGGGGCCCCACACGCCAATTTTATTTGGCGTGCGGGGCCCACACGCCAAAAAAAAATGGCGTGTGGGAACCACACGCCATTTTTGGCGTGTGGGTCTCACACGCCCTTTTTTTTTGGCGTGTAAACCCTACACGCCAAAAAAAAATGGCGTGTAGGCCCCGCACGCCAAAAAAAATTGGCGTGCGGGTTGGCGTTGGCGTGCGCCGTTGGCGTGCGTTTATCAACGCCCGACTTTCCTCCAGGCTTCTTTGCAAACGGATTGAACCAGTCAACATATAGGCTGAATACCAGATTCCCAGACTTTGAAGTAAAAATCTCGTTTGAGTCTGAAGGTCCCACAAAGGTTTTCCATACACTTCCATCCCATACATCACTCATCTTTTCATTCCTCTGGCGTTCATATTTGAGGTTTGAATCGGCAAGACATTCAAATCCAGGTAGCCAGAGCTTGTGAGACAGCCAGTTCTTCAGAGGTTGGAAAGTGAACGTTCGGACTGGCTTGATGATCATCCTTTCACCAGATCCTTCAATTGTGGCAAGTTTTGCATCACAGAGTTGTTCTTCATTTTCAACCTCCTTCAGGAACTTCTTTGATGTCGAGTAGAATATAGTCGTACACGTGGTTTTGGCTTCATGAATCAACTCGTCATCCTTTCTTGGCATTTCAGGAATCGGATACAGTTTGAAACAATCTGGGCAGCAGATCATCTTTGAGAAACCAACATCAAATCCAAGGCGTTGTATGAGAGTCGTTTTCGAGAGAGGTATGTTGCTGATGATTGAGGATCCGTCAAACTTAAATTCCTGCGCAAGTTGTTTCACTTTTTCAATCTCTGTCTTCAAAAACTGCGTCATGTTTTTATCACTGACACCAGTGATAAGGGAAAGGCGAGCTGCTTGTAGCATTACTGCTAGACTATGTTGAGGATAAGCTGAAACGTGTTTATTCGAGATGTTTGAGTGTTGACTATTGAATGATCACTCGGGCCTTCATTCACATTTCGATTTGATATGTCAGGAATAGTGGTCGTCAAAATTGTTGGACTTCCAGTCTACTCATTCCTAGTAAGTCAGCCCAGATCATTGAATGTTATCAACAGAAGTCAATTCCACTCAACTTGAATATTTTTTAAAGTATGGGGACTTGGCTCGTCTTCCATCTCCTGTTCATGTGTCTTCCTCTTCATAATTGCTTTTAAATGTGACTTGAAACATGTTACTGACCATGCCTTCCCCACCTTCTGTTCACCTGTTTCGGAATCCCTGTAGGTCTCTTGATCACACCCCAACTCCGTACACTGGCAGATTTTCCATTGAGAGTGCATTCTTCAACGTAATTATATTGTGAGTGGTATGGTTTTTCTTGTAAAGCAAGTACTGTTTTCTCCTTGGTAACACTGTTGTTAGATCAAGATTCTTTACAACACATCATATCTCCAGATGCATAATGCATGGCATGCATGCCCCATGTTCCTTTGAACCATCACCTAATGGCAACCTTTTCGCTTGAACTCAACAGCTGGGTGGCCTTGTTTCATGTTGTGTATATGTCACACATGTCACATTTGTTATTTCTCAAATTAAGCCCGGCGGGCTTAATCCTCCCTCAACCACCTTCATTCGGTAGAGGAAAATTCCCGAATCTACCCTCACCACCCATTAATAATTTAAGCCCGCCGGGCTTAATCACATCACAGGAGATGCACACACCCATTAATAAATTAAGCCCGCCGGGCTTAATAAAATCACACGAGATGTACCAATCCCACCAACTCACACAATAAAGGGGGCACTGATTCACAACTCTTGATTATGAATTCAGCACAGCCAGAACAATATATATTACCCAGTGCACAAAAATAATTTCAACACAATCTTATTTCAACCACAGCCATGGTCAAGTCACTCAAAAACGGAAAAGCTCCAGCAAATCGACGGAACCTCAACAAGGCCCTGTTAGAAATCATCCCTCCACCCACCTCTCACTTTTCCAGGTCCATGGCTTCTTTCTGCCGCCTTCTCCTGAATATTGAACACCTCGCTGAGGAACATTGGCAAGCAACACCATCACCTGACCAGATTCAACATGTCAACACCCTCCCAATAACCATCACTAGCCATCCCATTCGTTCCAGAATCTCCCTCACCCCCTCATCAGCCAACATGCTTCATGGCATTTCCCTCAAATGTCTCGATTTATTTCTCAGCGACTTGAAAGAAGCAACATTCCCCTTGGCAACTTTTCATTGGGCTTCTCCCTGGGATTCCCAGTGGAACAAGCTTTTTTCCTCATTCATACTCAAGCATTTCGACCATGCATACCACAACGGTGCCTTAGCCAACTTTCCCATCAATCCTATTCATCATGCTCCATCAAATGCAATCGCTGTTCTCAAACGCTGGTTTTCTGGAAAAAAAACAATCTTGAGAAAAATAAATACTCCCCTGATGAAATTGCAAAGAAAGCATACCAGGTGAAAAAGTCAAAGTGGCGGAAGCAGGTCCGCCAAATTCTTCTTGGTTTCCTGTTTCAATTCTTGACTATCAATTCTTTGTTCCAGCTATCTCAACGACGTACAGAAATCCTCACCACATTGGACATTCCTGTTGATTACCAGGATATCTTTGACAATTCTGCCTGCTGCTCAGACACTGAGCAACTTCCCAATGGTAACCTTCAGAGGATTCAATGCTCATGGCGTTCCCCAATGTTCTCCTTATTAGGTCATCAACTCAACCATCTTTACGAGAAGAATAAAGCTGAGAAGCTCGGTAAACGGTACAAGTATGGGGATTCTTTCTTTCTCCTTCGTCAAATCAGTGATTTACAGGAGAGGACTGTAAAAGTCCCCTCTGGACTTCCCAAAAACTGTTACCATCCAGACTTCCTCGCCTCTCTCAATGAAATTGATTTATTGCTGCTTCAACCACAGCAAGAAATTGATTTTGCAGCTATTATACAACAGGTTTCTCCATCCTAGGCAAGTCGTTTGAATTCATATTGTCGAGTTGGCTTCCCTCATTGAACGTCTCACCATTTCAAATTCCAGGTTTCCACTCAACGGAACACTCAACCTATTGCAACCAATTTCATCAATTCATCCTTTCCATTCTTCTGTCAAGACATTGAAATCAAAAACTACTCACATGGCCAGCTCAGCCTTCTTCCGTTTGATCTGAAAGATATTTCCCTCAATACTATTCATCACACAGTAGCGCACAACCTGTACCTTTGATTTTTGACCAATCCTATACAGTCTATCTACAGCTTGTTCCTCCACTGCTGGGTTCCATGTCGGTTCCTATTTAGTATGACATTGTACAAAATTTAATCCATCAAATTTCCTACATCCCAATAGTTTTATTCAACTCACCATGATATATACCTTCTGCGCACATCTGAGATCAATGCCTACTCCTGCCGTCTTGATTGTTGCCAACAAGATTCTACATTGGGAATCACCACGAAACCGTTCCAAATTCTTTTTTCTTGTCTCATGATCTGTCTTTCCATAATGTGTTGTAAACCGAATCCCCTCATCATTCAAAGCTATTCCAATTCTACACAATCAAAATAATTTCATATTAGTGTAACCTCTTTATCTACCCTTAGTTTTCAGTCACCCAGAATTTAGACTCACATTTCTAGGAACCGTTTAAATTCTGAAAATATTACTGCCCGATTTTCAGCTCCTCTCCCAAGAAATTCTTTGATGTCGCTAGCCAGATGTACAATTTTGGAACTCTCATTCCAACCATAGCCCTTTATTCCTGGCCCCTTTTCAATCAAAGCTGGGTGGTCGCATAGTTGCCGTAAATCTACAAGTTCCCCAAAGAAATCCGCAGAGTTCCATCCTTGTCCAGCAATTCGTTTTTTTCCAAATTGGATCGCAAATGTTTCATGGTTCTTCTTGTAGATTTCATTCCATGGAGATTTCAGTTCAATGTTAACAATGCTTTCAAGTTTTTCAGGAAGCTCTAGCACTGTTGTTTTTAACCTTCTCATGCTGATTCCGTTCATAAGATTTTGAAGTGTTAATATCCCCCGAGGATCACATAGCTGGACCGGTACCTCGACACATTGCTTCCAGATTGAGTTGTTTGACCAGGGTTGCAGTTGAAGAAACTTCAGCAAATTGTGCAGATCTCCCAGGTTATTCTGCATTGGTGTACCTGTCAGGCACAATCTTCTTTGTGCCTTTAAGCCTAGGAGTACCGTACTTCGATTGGTCTTGGGATCCTTCATATAACCAACAATTTATTTCAGTTTTATTTTATACTATCATGCTCATACAACCATACATGGCTTCACTTACTGTGCCTCATCCAGTAATATTCGGAACCATCTGACATTTGCTAGATTCAGATCACTTTTTCCCTTCCTCACTTGGTTGCTCGTTCCAACTTGTTGACTATCAGCACTTTCCTTTGATCCAGAATTGCAAATCGATTCGTACGTCGCTAGAACAATTGCAACTTTGCAAATATCTTGAAACTGAATGGTCGATCTTTCTTTACCGTAAAACACTTTTTATGGGAGGCTACCGTTATCAAAATGAGTATTGATTTTGTTAATCCAGTTGTCCAACGTCGACAACGGGCAGATAATTAACGTGGCAGCAGTCCGCATTTCATCTTCTTGATCTTGCTTTTTGTTGGCAAATGCAATAGCCTGCTTTTGTGAGAGTTGAATCGTGCTTAACGTCGTCAGAGTTTTTCCTAGTCCCATATCATCCGCAAGAATACACCCATGACTTTCAAACATAATATTCTTCTCAACAAGTCCTTGTGCCACGGCATCTGAAAATATTTGCTTTACCCATTCGTTATCTGGATTTGTCCATATTTCATGAGCTATTGATATCTGATCGGATTCGCCCCTTTGGATAAATTCAACCGCTTTACATTGGTGATCCATCAGTGTTGTTCGGCATCCTGGGATCTTGAACGTTTTTTCTGAAGGTGTGGTTTTCGGTGAATTGTCAATCTGGCTGACACCAACAAAATGGCTTGGCTGATAGTTGGGTATCTTCTTGATTGGAATATTTGATAACGAGAAAGCTTCCATCACTCGTGATAACAAACCAAACGGTGAAAATATAAATCCATGGACATGCGAAGTATTTCCATGTTGGGCTTGCACATAGAAGAGTCGGAGAAATATTTTCTTTGGGTTTGAATTCCCAACAAACGATCTTGAGGAAAGAGGTTCAGAAAGTTGACCTATCTCCCCAATCAATGGACCAATCAAACGGCTCTGATGGTCATTGAGATCTCCAACCTTTTCATAATTCGAGCAGAGGATATGTAGATTTGTTCTTCCTCGGTGAAATACTGCATCTCGAAGACCACTGGTGGACTGGTTGGAGGATTGTGGAGTTCGGACAACTAGTGTAGTGAAGAAGCCTAAGCAAGATATTTCGGACATTGTTGGTTTTGGTAAGAGAATGAATACGTTTCTGGATTACCTGACAATGTGTATCATCTTTTATTCCCTTTTAGCTTGGGTGGGGCATAGTGTAGATATGCTCGGATTAACCATGGTGGACATTGGGAGGTGGTGGTGTGCCTCAAGCCATGCATCCATGGGCATCTTGCCCTTGATATATGGGTCAACTCTGAAAATCCAAGGACAAAGGGTATCTAACCTCTGTTGATGATTTGTTTGTTCTTATATCTCTCAAAAACAAAATTTATGCAAATTGCCTCGACATTCCTTGTTTGTTGAGGTTATGTCAAGACATCTCCATTGCCTGGTTAAGAACTGTTTAGCACTTAACCCTTAGTATTGTTTATGCATGTTACATAATTCACACATCCAAGGGCCTTTTAAATTAAAATTCATGTCGCTTGTTATATAACTATGTGGATATATCACATTCAAATTGTTGGTGTGCATGACCCCTTAGCTATAAGAGTACCTTATCCAAATAAACTTTTAAACACTCACAACTGCATGTCTCAATCAAATCCAAAAATCTTTTGTACTGGTACCAACATGTAACAATTCTTTTTTCTTTTTTTCTCGTGGAATTCGTAAGTTTTGAGTGTTATAATTATATACCCTAATGCCAAATCAGCCATCAAATAATTACTTCATTATATACCTTATTCTTCAGAGACCAGATAATTATCCCAAGTATGCACTAACCCCCTGAATGATATATTGACATTGCAAGTCAATGAGGATCATTTTTGTAACATATCACTTTGCATTATGAGGAATGTTTGGACCAACATGTCTTTCAAAACTGTGCAAACTATTTGGTGGAAAATTGTGCAAACATCTTGGAAGTGTGTAGATAATTTCAAATATCAAGCTTAATGGATTTAAGTATATACACAGTATATCTCATTTGATATTTCATCTATATTCCAAACTCTCTTTATCAATCAAATAATATTGAATAAAAACTTTAGTCAGATTTACAAAAAGAATGTTGCAAACCTACAACAGTCAATTGCTTCTTTTCCTTAAGAAATAAATGTCCAGGTTTATATCAAGGTATTGGTATCGTAATAATAATAAAACAAATCACCCAGGCAATTACCATTATCAGGCCTTGGGAGTAAAAAGGGGGATCTAACACAGCTTAGGAGATTTTATAATTCGAATCAAAATACAACACAACTTATCAGTACACCATATAATATTCATGAGCTACTTTTTAACTTGGAAATTTCAACCAACCCAGGAATAGTTGTTCAAATTTTAACCCAAAGTCACAAGTGAAAGTTTGACTAGCATTTATTCCTTTTCATGGTTCCTCATGACTCGTCAGTTTAAACTCAGCAGGTATCCTACATTTTTCTGCCATTTCTTTGTGACTTGAATTAGTTAAATTTTCCACATCCTTATCAATATATATTCAGATTAAAAACAATTAATGTTGTAATGGAAAGAAAGAAAGGAGCTCAATCATATAAGCCTTGGAGTGAAAGTCAGTGCAAGGTTCCTATTATAATCATCTTGAAATTAAAATATGCATTTAAATTCATCATAGATATCTTTTCAGAACAGTGCTTTCATATTGGTGTATTATAGACAGGTTCTAGCTAAGTTTAAATTGACTCATTATTCGATTTTTCCTGGAAGCTGAATGCATGCGGCTTCACACCCCAACTTGATGTACATAACTCATGAATGTTTACTCTTCAGAATTTTTTTTGTGTTGTTTTTCTGAGTTCAAACTCATTATTTTGGGTATGGATGGTTGAAGTTTATTCTGATCAGTAACCATACAACTAGTTTTGGTTGAGAATACTGGATATTTTTTATTAACAGGATACCCAAATAATAATCAAAATTTAATTGATATAAAAGACCCCTTCTCAATCAAGCCAAATTCCATGACAGCTGTTTTTATTTTTGACTGAAATTTACCCTCATGAATTATTGTACGCTCTGGAAGTTGTAATTGATTGGTAATATCATTATTTCAATATTGGACATCATCAGGATTTACCCAGATACAACAATTTGATTTCATCAATCCTTGTCAAGATCATTCATAATCAATAAGATCAAACATGCACACATACCATGTGACCTAGAAGATTGAGAATACCAAGCACACTGAAGAACAGGGTATGAATCTTCATAAATCAGGGTTCTAACTTGAATACATTTTTCACATTAAATTGATTGATGAACTAGAATATGTATGTATATTCTTATGTATGTATATTCTCACGGGAATGGTTACTCAGGAGAGTTACAAATAACCTGAATTAAAAAATATGTCCTTAGAATACGGTTTGAATTTATTTATTTGTTTTAATTCATAAACATGAAGCTCTTCATCTGAATTTGGTCATTCCTCAAGGTTTGGAGGATTTTACTTACCTTGTAAAAAATTATTAATTAAATATATGTAAATACTTCAACTTTGGAGCAGTCATGTGAATGCAAGATACCACATTGATACATTCGGTTACAGTGGGGGATACAGTCTAGATACAGTGTTGATATGTTGAGGATAGGTAAGAGATAAGCGAAGGCACCTCCATAGAGGTGCCAACTTTTTTTTCCTGGTGTCAGCGGGAGAAGGATTCGTAAGCATAGTGGCCAACGACAACTCAACCCTCAAGTTGAAAGCCTTGCACGTTCCGGATCTAGCTGGAACACTCATCAGCTTCGGAAGGCTCTACGAAAGAGGTTGTGATGTAGTTCGAACCGGCACAAACTCGTTTGATCTTGTTCGCAATCACTCAGTAATCCTTTTGGCCGCCGTCATTGGAGGGGTCTGCAACATCAAGCTAGCTCCTAGTTCTCAAGGTCAGTCAATTCAGAAAGTAGTGGCTAAATCAGCGTCTTCAACTGACATCAACACTCTACACAGATCAGCAGGCCATCCAAACATCAAGGCTCTGAAAAAACTTTTCCCGGGCATAACAGCTTCCAAAGTAATCTGTGATGCTTGCTCATTATCAAAATCACATTGACTCCCCTTTCCCGGTTTGCTACCTGAAGCCACGAGACCGCTAGAGTTTGTCTATATGGACCTCAGTGGGAGGATAAATCCTAGATCGTTTGGTGGAAAAGAATATTATTTTAAAATCACAGACTACCATGCACATTACAAGCATGTCTATCTACTCTCAAAGAAATCCGAGACTTTTTCTTTCTTCTTGCAATACTACAACGAAGTTACAAATCACCATTCCTGCAACATTAAGACAATTATCTTTGATGGGGGAGGAGAGTTCAATTCAAACGAGTTCCTCGACTTTCTCACCGAAAAAGGTATAACAGTTCAAGTCACTGCACCTCACACACCGCAACAAAACTCGGTTGCAGAACGGGGCAATTGCTCGACTTCCGAAAAGGCAAGGTGCATGTTGAAACAGGCAAATCTGCCATCAGAGTACTGGGCAGAGGCTGTGTCCACCGCGGTATTCCTTGAAAACATCACACCGATGCGGAAGTTAAGATGGGACACCCGTTATAACCGATGGTTTGGTTCTCCATTCAACGTATCTCGTCTCAAGCCGTTTGGCTGTTTAGCCCACGTCAATATCCCAAAACAACTACGAGACGGGAAATTTGGTGATACATCGAAGAGGGGCATTCTTGTTGGCTATCAGCTGGGGACGCACAACTGGCGTGTCCTCCTACCAGGAGGAAAAGTAGAGCGATGTCATGACATCAGCTTTGTCGAGACAAATTTCCCAGGAGTCTCTATTTTTTCTTCAGCTGATCCGTCTTTCCACTTCGACCCGTTGACTCCACTCCAATTCGACAAAATTATGGATTCATCTTCCTCGCAAACCAGCAATCCCTCAAAATCAATGACGGACGTCATTGACTGGAGATCCGCCGAAGACGAACTAGATCTGGATGCACCAGTAATCGACGTCAACACATTCTTTGTCGATTCAAATCCGGAAACATCGAACCAGGAACCATTAACCCCAGTAGCAAGACCCAAACCAGGCTACGACGTATTGCTCACCTCTGATACTGCCCCTCGAGATATTAGTTCAAACATTGACCCGTCACACATTCTACACACCAAACGGCGAGCAAATCTGGCTTGTGCGTTCTCCGCATCGGACATACCGCGAACGTATAGAGAAGCTATGCTGTCGTCTGACGCATCTTTGTGGACTCAAGCAGTCGACTCAGAACTGGCAGCCATGACCAATCTCAAAGTCTGGTCTATTGAACTGATGCCGGGCGACAGCTCACTGCTGGGTACCGTATGGGTATTTTGAAAGAAAAAGAATTACGAAGGAATAGTCGTCAAATTCAAAGCACGTCTTTGTGCTCAAGGCTCCAGGCAAAAACAAGACGAAGTGGGATTCACCTATGCTCCAACGGGTAGATCTACTGTAAGGGTTGAGTCCCTTCACTGGTTCTTTATGGAAGGAGCGGTCAGGATTGTGGCACGGAGGAACCAGGCTAAGAGCCTCTGGAGGATTCTAGTACCAAAGTGGGGTGAATTGCAATCTAGACAGGAGAGAATGATCTCTCTAGTTAGTATCTACAAGTGAAGGCAATGATAAAAGGAATTGAGAAGAGAATGAATGAAGGAAAGGTACTTACCTAGACAGGAGAGAATGATCTCTGCTGTCTAGGTAAAGGGGAAAGAAGAGACTAAATACAAGGCAGAATAGCTTATATAATCTTGTGACAGGTTTGTGTAAGCCTGTGAGGAGCAGGGCTTACAGTCTCCCCTCCTATAAAAGAGAGTGAAGGAGGAAAAAAATTCAACAATCAAAGAAGAGGAGAGGTAGGAAGGTGGAAGAGAGAAAAAAAAAGGGATCAGAATTGTGGTGTTCTCAATTGGGATGTGGAGGCAGTCAAGGATGGAGAAGATGTTTTGAAGATTTCAGGTAAGATAGAGCAGAGAAAAGTGGAGGATGATGGAGAGGGTGAAGATATCAAACATAAAATAAAACCGGGTTGTCAGCAGTTGGAGTCAGGTTAGAGGCCTTCTCCTTCTTCTTCTTCTTCTTTTTGTTTTTCTTCTTTACTTGAGTATTTTCCCTGTTCAAAAGCATCTCTTGTTCTAGAATATCATTGTAATATGCTTGACACTCCATTTCCCATTGTAGGTTTTCATTGGTGTCCTCAGGGGCTAGTCGATGATCCACAGAATCAATAGAATCAACAATGGTGATTGATCCTAGTGTAGCTACGTCAAATTTTTCAAGGCAAACTTGAGGAGTTGGAGTGTCCTCGGTTTGCATTTGAGGAGTACTTCTGAGAGTGGGTTGATGAGCTTGGTCGGAAGGTGATGATGAACATTTGGATGATTCTGATGAAAAGGTTGAAGCGGGGTTAACGACGGCGGCTGCTGAGCTGCTTTCAGAGGGAGAACTTGGACTGGATATAGCCGCGCAGAGTAAGCTCGTAATAGCTGGGCGGGGCGGGTTGGCTTCAGACAAGTCGCACAGGGCGGCTTGTGTCTTTCTGATGGCTTCTGGCAAGTCGGGTTGGGGTAGCAACATGATCGGATCAGTTTGAATCAAGTCAAGGGCCTCAGCCGACGTGTCCAATGGCTGGAGACGGGTAGCGAGAGAAGTGGGCAGTTTGGCTTCAGAAGGGTCGCACAGGGTGGTTTGGGTCCGCCTGAAGGCTTCTGGAAGGTCGGGCTGAGGAAGCGAGAGGGTCGTGGGGGTGGATGGATGAGAAATGGGCTGGGAGGTGGTCGATTCAGGCAGTAAGGAATCCAAGTGTAATTTTGAGCTTGTTGAGCGATCCAAGGATGAAAATGGCCGCGAGGTCGGTTTTAAATGCACGGACAAGGATGCAGGAGTTACAGATGTGGTTTGCAAATCGGCCAGCGCAACCTCTTTGGACTGAAGACAGAGGTCATTCTTCAAGGTCAGGCTCATCATTGTGTGCTCTAATCGGGAAATACAATCCGTGGCGGCCTGTCGATCTAGCGCAGCCGCTTCTCGGTTCGCCTGAGTCAACCTTGTAGCAGCCTCTTGAGCTGTCATGAGTTGGAGAATCAGTCGGTCAAAGCCAGCATGATGATCCGACAGGGCTGTCGGGCAAAGGATGGGAGAGGTTCCCAAGAAAGGTGATGTAGGGGCGGGTGTTTCCGTCGGCTCCGAGGATTCCAAGGTGGTGGGCTGTGGCTGAGAAGTGGCAGATGATAGATCATTGGATGAGAGAAGATGATGATCGGGCAAGATTGAGAAGGCTTGCGGTTTTAAATGAGGTGGATAGTCTCTTGAAGACCAAGGAATTTTGGTGAGACCGGCTGAAGTAAGACGCTCATTGGGAGATCGAGTGTGTGGTGTAGATGTAGGCGACTTTGGAGGTGCAGTCGCTAGTGCCGGTTTGGAAACATACGGGTGATGATGATGACGATGGACAGTTGGTCTCCCTTTTTCTGGTGTCTTCATCAAGGATTCGGCTGCAGCTTTGGATAGTACTGGTACCAGGCCCCGATTGACTGAATATCGGAACGAGCCAGTTGGAGAAACCAAAGAGAAAAAAGGTGGCCAAGGCGGGTTTGTTCTATCCAGTAAAAGGGAAACAATCTCCTCCAACTTTTGGATACGTTCCTCGTAGCCGCTGGTCTTAGTCTGGTAGCAAAATGGCTTAGGCCTTCCTTGGTTCATCCTTGTTTGGCTTGAGGATAATTGATTCATTGGACTAGTTTGATGAAGTGAGTAGAGAGTAAAATTGAGTGAGCGGAGGGAGAATTTGGATCAAATCAAGTTGGTTTTGCTTCCGGTACTGTCAGAGATGTTAGTCGAGGTTGAAGAAGAGATGGTGGAATTTCAGATAAGGCACGATGATGAATTTTCAAAAAAATCTGCCTTTCTTGGTCTTGGAACTAGAAAAAAAAAGTGTAAGGGTTGAGTCCCTTCACTGGTTCTTTATGGAAGGAGCGGTCAGGATTGTGGCACGGAGGAACCAGGCTAAGAGCCTCTGGAGGATTCTAATACCAAAGTGGGGTGAATTGCAATCTAGACAGGAGAGAATGATCTCTCTAGTTAGTATCTACAAGTGAAGGCAATGATAAAAGGAATTGAGAAGAGAATGAATGAAGGAAAGGTACTTACCTAGACAGGAGAGAATGATCTCTGCTGTCTAGGTAAAGGGGAAAGAAGAGACTAAATACAAGGCAGAATAGCTTATATAATCTTGTGACAGGTTTGTGTAAGCCTGTGAGGAGCAGGGCTTACATCTACTAGCTTGCGTGCGGCCCTAATCGTAGGACTAGCAGGCGGCTACAAAATCCATCAGATGGATGCAAAGAACGCATTTCTCAATGGCAAGCTCGACGAATCTGTCTATCTAAGGCCTCCTCCTGGTCTTGATGTGCCCAAAAATCACTGCTTAAAACTTCACAAAGCAATCTATGGTCTCAAGCAGGCACCTTGGGTATGGTATGCAGAACTCAAGTCCTTCTTCCTATCCATTGACTTCACTCCTTCTCCGGCCGACCCGTGCTTATTCACATCAGCGATTCAAGGCTGGGAGTGTTTTGTACACGTCTACGTTGACAATATGATTATAATCAGTCACGATGTGGATAGATTCAAACAACTTATCTCAAAAGCATTTTGCATGGAGGACCTGGGCAAGGCCAAACACATTCTAGGAATCAAGTTAACTCGCAAATCAGCCAACCAAATCTTGTTAAATCAAGAAACATACACCCAATCCATTCTTGACCACTACAGCATGAGCGACTGTAGAACCACCTCAACTCCAATGATAGCCAACACACGTCTAACGAAATGTTCAGACGATGAACACCAATCATTCCTGAGACGCAACATCAATTATAGAGAGGCAATTGGCCTTCTAAACTATCTATCAGTTTTGACCCGTCCTGACATCTCCTTTGCTGTCTCACAACTCTCCCAGCATCCAGAAAAACCTGGAACAGAGCACTGGAAAGCGGTCAAGCATCTTCTTCGGTACATATCGGGTACCAAGCATCACGGCATACTGTTGGACGGATCGGGGGATCTCAACAACGTGCAAATTTACACAGATGCTGACTTCGCTAACTGTGTGGACGACAGGCAATCGTATTCCGGGTATGTTACACTTCTTGGCGGAAATCTCCTGTCGTGGCGCTCGAAGAAACAGCAGACGGTTTCAACCTCGACAACCGAAGCAGAATACAGAGCACTTTTTGAAGGAGTGCAAGAAACAGTATGGCTCAAGTACTTATTCACCAGTCTTGCAATTCCGTTCAACCAAAAATTCGAAATTTTTGTCGACAACCAAAGCGAATTTTTGTCGACAACCAAAGCGCTATTGCCCTAGCCACAAATCCGATCTTCCAACAACGTTCCAAACATATTGACATCATTTACCATTGGCTGCGAGAAATCCACAACACGGGCTTAATTCACATGAATTACATATCAACAGTCAAGATGAAAGCAGACATGTGCACCAAGGCACTCGGACGGCAAAAACACATCAACATTGTTACCGATCTGAAGATAACCCGGCAATGAGAGAGGGGGGGTATTGAGGTACCTCAAGTACGGCATTCTCTCAGTTGCCGTGCTGCAGAACAGAACCAATTGGATTTGAGAATATTTGATGAGACTCGACAAACCTAATGTAGTTGTATTTAGTTCAACTTCAATTTCACTTTTGTTGTACTTCATTCATCTACATTATTCATTTGTCAAACCTCAATCAAACTCATTCTTCATCTTCATTTCGGCTCACAGGTATGCCTAACATATTAATTCTCTTTCCCTCATCAACATGTTATCTTACCTTCTCTCACTTCAACTCAGGTGCGCCTCCACCTGCCTCAACCCTAACCCTAACCCTAATAAAACTCTAACCTTACCATGGCTGTACCTATAACTATCTCTCTTTCACGCGCCTGAATACGTACACCTCAAGGTCACGCTTACTGGCCGTACCTTAGCATTGTCCCGTTCCCTTTCAGGGTTTCGCTGTCGCTTAGCATAGAGTTGTGTGAGCCGTGGAGCTGGAGTTTTAAAACAAGTGCCATGTATTTGTGAGGGGCAGTTGATGGTGCTGCAGTGATGCTACTACATACCCAGAAACCGCTCAATGTCGTTACCAGCCTCTATGACGCTACTTATGCCCCCAAGGCCAGCAAGCCTCAATAGCCTATCGAACTCGTGCTTAACAGAAGTGCATATGTACTCTGCGCTAACTCTGGACGGCAGTCGCTTGGGCGCTCCCTCGCACGCTGTGGTGAAGGTGTCGCCGCAGGCTAGTTTCGTCATAAGACACCTCTGACCTTGACTCCTAACTTCTCTACATACTAGTTCTATGGGAGCATCTTCCGACAAGGCTACGTCAAGCAATCTGCCTATTAACGTTCCTATCACGCGCATCCTAAGTTTCGCAGACGTATCCATCATTGCTTCGGTAAGCACCATAGGGCTCAACAGCCTGCAGATACCAAGCCTGTCCTTCCTCGAGCCCGACATGCCCTTTGACGTCAACTTCCCATGCATGTCAGTGTAACAGTAGTTCTTCTTTCGTAGAAGCAAGACGGCACCCATGGCATCACCTAAGGGCGCCTCCATTCGCATCCTCTTGAAGGGGGTATGACTTAGAATCATGTGCAGTATGTCTGACTGTTCACTATAAAGCTCACAGCAAACTCGCTGCTATAGGTTAGTATCTCAATATTGTTGTACTTACTTCATTCATCTACATTATTCATTTGTCAAACCTCAATCAAACTCATTCTTCATCTTCATTTCGGTTCACAGGTGTGCCTCCACCTGCCTCAACCGTCTGACTGTTCACTATAAAGCTCACAGCAAACTCGCTGCTATAGGTGTGCCTCCACCTGCCTCAACCGTCTGACTGTTCACTATAAAGCTCACAGCAAACTCGCTGCTATAGAATCCATTATCGCATGGCTTCCTCGGAGGCGTCTTGGTTGGCAATGGCTACCACCTTGTAATTAAAGCCGACAATCCTGCTTCGGACAGAGTTGAAAAAAGCTTCTGCCCTCCTCAGAATTATGTCGTATTCCTCATCTCGCACCTTGATCAACGCTTGAGAAGGAGTAAAGAGCACCAAGGAAGGCGGAATCGCTTCATAAACGTTGATTTTCTGCAGGCGGAAATCGACCCGGAACCCTTGATAAAAAAACATGCGGAAGTGTTCGAGATGCGAGTCATGATTGCAGGATAGACGACCACGGCGGGGCGTTCCGGGTACGAGATTCGATATCAATCCGGGGCTGTAAAAACATAATTGCAGATACTTTCCAAGGCTTAGCCTCCAAGCGTCGTCAGACATGGGCGTCTTCCGTGTACAGCCTTCGCATTTGGGGCAACATCCCTGCATCATGATGAGATCTGGATCTAGATGCTCTTCAGGGAAATCAGTATGGTCAGTCGGCTCAGAGTCACTTGAAGCACTTTGGCGGTTGGAATGATCGAGGTACATCTGGATGGTGGCTTTGAAGTGTCCATGAATCCAATTCGTCTGATGGATGCTTTTAGGCTGGTTGCAACCTTTGGCATGACATATCTCCGAGCGACAATCAATTAACATTCGTATAATTTGTCCAACGGATTGATCACCGGCCGAGTAAAAAGCGAAGGCGCGCAGATGTGGCCCTTGGCATGTGTATCCGCCCAGAGAGGAACACGTGACGCTCTCTTGAACTATGATTTGTTGATGGTCAGCCGCTTTGAACGTCTCCGAGGAATGGTTTGATAGGTAAAAATGCACCGCCATACGCTCTTCTTCAATCTGTCGACTGAGATGAGAGAGATACTCATCACGCGCATAATCTGGAGTAATTGTAGGTTGCCTTACTCGGATGGTAGCCTCATCGGACTTAATCGAGTTACTGTCATTCGAATTTGGCTGTGAAGCAGTAAAGGTTGAAGGAATACTTTCAGTGGGCAGCTTTTCATCGAACTTTTCATCGCGCAGACAAGATTTTGTAGACGGTGAAACTGATTGCACATCGAGCTGTCGTAAGCCGATAAGTTGCTGGATCAATTGACGCAATTTCAGTAAGGCGAATGGCGGTGTCAGCTTAACTCTCGGGCTACCCGATGGCAACAGAATTTCATAAGGCTTAATCAAGTCGTCAATTTGGTCAGATAAGGTGGCCAAATCTGAATCCGGGACGGGTCCACCTGGTTTACCAGTCAACTTCAGCGGCTCAAAATTACATATTTGTTTCTTCGATTGTCGGAAGCGGGAAAGGATGCTTCGAAGATCCGCATTTCTAATGTCTTGTAATGAGGTCGCCTGAGTGGGGGCGTGGTGACAAGAGATAAATGGACCATAAAGTTGCCTAGCGAAGTCATAAATTGGCACATCAACATGGAGCCAGAGATTAGAATGAGTAGATATTTGGTGATACACTCACCCATTCTCATGTTGCGATCATTGGTTGGTACGGTGAGAAGAAGATGGACGTCGTACGCCTGATCAATTGTGATTTCAGGTGCAATGTAAGTCAAGTCTGTGATAGCATACGCGAGCTTCACTAGAGCATACGAAAGCGAGTCGACTTCCGGTAAGGCTTTTTTCGGAAAAGAGTAAACAAAGCACGTAAAACGAACGTACCCGTACTGCAGCCAAACGGGCAAATGAAATCCGACTTGAGGAACATAAGCTCGGTAAAAGGTTATGCAAGAGATGATACTAAGCAGCAAGCTGATGACAAAGATAAAGCCCAAGATAATTGATCCGAGAATAGATCGATGTGTATGGGGTGAGACACAAAGCCGATAAAAAAAAATTGAAGAGGAGGAAGATGTACATAAGTGAATGGGTTGAGATAAGAAATTACAACGATGACTTGATCTGCTAAAGTGAAGATAGGTGAGGTCAAGATTTGACGACGTTGATTACAAGTTACACATACATATTAATATTCAAAAACATAAATATGTAAATACAAGTGCAAGGGGCAGCAGAATCATATAAACAATGGGATCAAGTTATCATGAAGAATCATGAAGAGGAGAGTGATGATGAAGATGATTTCAATTCACAACCACTATTCTGATTGCTGCTCAACAAATGCTGCTTGAACGGTTGAGCCAATCCATTTTCGGGCACGACGGGTGCAGAAAGCCAGCTGCACTCCAGGCACACCGTTGGTTGAATGAACATACAGGGGAGAGACATTCTGACGGGTCCGCCCAGGAAGGCAACTTGGTCCAATGACAATATCGTGCTCATGGTTGTACTCTGGGTCTGGATCATACAGGTTTTTTGTGCAGAAGCGCTCCCATTCCTTGTTTGGCGATGCAAACTGCAACACTTTGAAAGCCGCAGTCCCTGCTTCAGGAGCCTCCGCACCCAGCAAGACGCTGAGCGGGACTAAAAACCACAGAACGGCCACGTTGTTGGCAGGATCTCGGCCGGGGTGGTTGTGGAGCGGGTGTTCGTACGCCTGTTGCAGTGAGCTTGTACAATAGAAGGCTGCTTCAGCTGAAAATTCATTGGGGATGCGCGCCTGCGGTGATATGCCTTTGTTGCAGAAGGACTTAATGGAAGATTGTCTGCATCCATGGTAAATAGTAACAAAATCACCTCTTGGAGAATGCATATTGAGAGTTTGTTTTTGCCATATAGAGGGATGGGTGGTAAACGCTGTCGCTCGCTGACGGATTAAGGCAAAGCGGTGCTCATTGCTTCTTGGAGGTGTAGTGAAGCCAGAGAGAGTGACAGTTACAATGTGTATCCGGCGAAATGGGAGCGCATTTTCCTCTGCAGTGGGCCTTGATGGACGTCTCCCACCACCGGCTACGGTCCAGCGGTCGCTGTTGGTTGGCTGTGGACGTTGCTTCTGGTTGCCTTCTGGGTTCCAATTTGAGGCAGTTGGTGTTCTAATAATGCTATTGCTGGGCAGACTCCTTTGTTCTTCATCACTGGCATTTATGAGGCATCGCTGTGCAAAGGCACCCAATCCACCCCTAAAAGTG
Organism: Puccinia hordei; assembly: GCA_007896445.1. Taxonomy (NCBI): domain Eukaryota; kingdom Fungi; phylum Basidiomycota; class Pucciniomycetes; order Pucciniales; family Pucciniaceae; genus Puccinia; species Puccinia hordei. The sequence continues at coordinate 29,780 of RDRW01000112.1, forward strand.
TACCGAGGACCCAGTTCTGAGTCCGCAAGCTCAGTGCAGTGCACACAAATCTGATCCACGTAAGCTCCTGCAAAGTATTTCCGCAAGAAGTTTGAGACCGCATCGTCAAATTTGCTTGGAACCAGTATGGCGTCTGGATCTGCTTCCATATCGAGGCAAACAACAGCAAAGACATCGTGGCAGCTCTGCGGAGGCTGTTGTGCAATTTCTCGGTAAGGTGCAGCGAGGGTAATGTGCAAGTCCACATCACGTTCCTCTTTGGGATCTGCTGGGGGTGGAGAGCAGAATGAGCCAAAATATAGCATGTCAGGAAGGAACTTGATTGCTTGATTAGAGTTCTTTGCTCAGACGTACATTCATCTTCTGAATGACATTTGGGTAGGTTGGCAAGTTGTGTATTGACATCGAAGTGGAAATCTGCACATGACAAAGTATCAGAAAACTGGGAGTTGATGACAGCGAAAGAAAAACTAACCTTCAGCCATGTGAACATCATCCAAAGGGGATTTCTTCATCAGGTCGGCTTGATTTTGGCGCTTTGGTACTGAGATCAAGTAGATGTCAATCATTGTGTGCGATTGAAAACAAACTCGCAGATTATTACTTACGAATATCTTTCACAGAGGTACTCAGTCGCCGGCCGAGGGTTGGATTGACGTATCGATCAGCCCTTGAACTGTAAGTCGTAGCGTCACTTGTGTCAATTATGGCAAAAGCGTCTGATAGATCGTTGTTTAGTTCCGACCGCGCCGGTCGTTTCCTGTCATCTTTATTATTCTCCTCGGTTACAACCTCTTTGGCTTGGTCGACGAAACTCCGTTGTTTGTGAGGAGCTTTGGTGACAATGGGAGATGAGGAAGAGTGCTCTGACCCGTGGTCTTCATCTTTGGGACGAGGATCTTGAGGCGGATCGTTGACCTCGACCACGGCTTGAGGTTCCTCAGAGGGGCCAGCTGTATTTACGTCGAGCTCTTTCTGAAGGACCGCTTCTTCAGCTGGTTCAGCCCTAATTTCAACCGTGTTGTCTTCAGTGTCACTAAAGGAAAGCTGTGTACCAACATCGCCTGATTGAGAGGGCATCTGGAGTGTGTCGGGACTGGAGGGTTGCTCAGCTGCCGTCTCGAGATGATCAGAGACTCGGTCCGACAGAAGTTCACCGGTTTTGCTATGTGATAATGTGGCCGGATTGATTGAGCCCCTTTGTTCATGATCACTTACATGATCACTAAGGCTTCAATTGAATGATAAATCAGCAATCGGGTCAATAAGTTTCAAGTATGATAAGTGTTGACAAACCTTTCAGTTTCCACTAGACCTGCTTCTTCCACTGCACTATGCTCACAGAGCCGTTCGGGACTAGGCGATGTGGCCTTTGTGACGGCATCGTTGAGAGGAAGCTGCGCTTGAGTCTGCGACTCAGACTGGGCTGCACTCGAATGGAGAGCTGAGAGAGGATCATGGACGGCCCGGGCATCAGATTCCTGCATCGCATCGGTATTTTCAACGGAGGGGATGCCAGACTCAGTTGTCTCTGGCATCGGAATTGATTCGACTTCGCCTTCTTGAGATGAATGAACTTGTCTGGCTTCCTCGATTTCTATTAAGCCGTTGGAATCAGAGAGCGACATCTCTGAAGATGAATGAGCGTCAGATGCATGTATCGCATCAGTGACATCAACGGGAAGAACATCGGATTCGACTACCTGCATGGCCGGGGGCGATTCGACTTCGTCTTGTCCGGCTTTCTCGTGTGTTAGACTCGTACCGGGTTCAGGAAGTGAGGCATCCTGAGGGGATAATTCAGCTTCTGGTGCATACATAGCTTCAGAAACGGCAACGTGCGCGGCGCTAAATTCGGTTGCCTCGACGATGGGATTTGATTCAGCTTCGTTGTTTCTGACGTTCTCCGGCTGTACCAAATTTTCAGCAGAATCGGCAAGTGGGATCTCTTGATGAGATGTTTGAGCTGCAGGCAGATGAGTGGGCGGAGTGGCTGAAGTAGGAACAATTGGGCTGATAGTTGGAATCTTGCTGTCAATGACCGGTTCCGGAGGCGCAGCCTGAGGAGTGGGGGTCGATTCAAGTTCCTGTTCGACTTTCTCGGGCTCTACTAAGCTCTCAGTGAAATCAGGGAGCAGAGTGTCTTGAGGAGATATTTGAGTTTCAGATGCCTGTATCGGTTCGGACACCTCGACGGGGGGAAGGTCAGACTCGCTTGTTTGCATAGTTGGAGCCAATTCAAGTTCCTTCTCTCCGACCTTCTCGGGCCCCTCCAGATTGGCAGCAGAATCGGTCAGCGGAATCTCTTGAGGAGATGATTGATCCTCATTCATCACTGTCTCATCAACCGCGACGGGGGGGACGGCAGGTTCCGTAGTCTCTAAAGTCGGAATCGAGTCAACTTGCTCCTCCCCGACTTGATCAGGCTCTACCAGGCTCGCAGCGGGCTCGGAGAGCGGAATGTCTTGAGGAGATACTTCAGCTTCAGCTGCATGTACCGCTGCGACGAACATGACGAGGAGTGAACCGGACTTACCAAGAGAATCTGTTTGAGGAGTTGATAACTCAGGATCCACAGCACGTTCCGAGTTTGAAGGTTCCACTTCGCAATGATCCTTGGTTTCGTCGGGATGAGCCTGTTGATTTGAATCGACAGTTTCTTTTGCTGCTGCTAATTCTTCTGCCTCCTTCGCTTGATCAACAATGTCCGCGGCTGCAATGGTTACATCTTCAGCAATGGAAGGTTCGTGGGATTTCTGGTCAGTGGCATTGGAGACCGTAGACAAATTCTCTTTGGGATGACCATCCTCGTGCTGCATGTTCAAATCTTCTTGTGATAGCCGGATGTCAGTAGCTGTGGATGAATCTGCAGCTTCTTTGGCTTTGTCGGGGTTCTGGCGGGTTGTTGGTGGTTCTGGTTGAAAAAAACCAGACCAAGGGAATCAGAGTCCAGACTGGCCCTCGCTCCGGTTCGATTACGTGAGCACATGTATGTGTATATGCACATACATGTACATATACACATGTGTATGTGTATATGTACATGTACATATACACATACATGTGCTCACGTAATCAAACCGGTGGACTGCTTCGATTACGTGAGCGAGGGCCACAGGAATCAGATTGTATGAGGAAATGGAAACAGGTAAGTGACCCGCGACGAGTTTGTTCGAGTCCAAGAGAGATGTATTTCATGAAAAATATAGAGAAAACAAAAATCAAACAAAATTAATATGATAAAAGAAATATTTATATCTAACCTATAAGGAAATGGAAACAGGTAGGTGACCCGTGTTGTGACCTGGTCACATGGTTGACTCGGCTGCGGCTCAGCCAGCCGGAGGAGACTACATCTGTCTCCTCCGGGCAACACCTACCGGATACATAGACATTACCAACCATACGTTCCTACAGGTTATGAGCCCTTAAGGCATCTCGTTAACCAGAATCCCAGCTCAGCTGGAGAAAAACCGAAGCAATATACCGGCTTAAATCCCATAAATCACCAACGAATCCATTCCGGTATCCATATCCAACTTTTCCGACGACTCATCCCGGAACCAAATATTTTATTTTTTTTATTGTGATCTTATCCCTTTCATCTTTATCCCCCAACTTCTTTCTCAGGCGCTCAAGATCAATGGACCCCAAATCTCATGCTGCTTTTGGTCGGATTTGGCTTTTCCTGGATGATATAAACCTTGTTTTAGGACGTTTACCCGCGTTGCCGCCGATTGGACCGCTTGATGGACAAAATCACACGTTTGATCAGTTGGGGCTGCAGCCTCAATTTTTTCCCCACATTTTGAATATGATGGTCAGAAGAGGACGCCCGACTCGGCGCTCTAAGTCTTGGCGCAAGAAATGTATGCAACCTGTACTTCATCGGCCGAGACAACCTAGTCCAACTTGTCTTCCTGCCTATCCATCAAAGCAATGCGTAAACCCTGGAGTGAATAGTCTTACATTCACTAAATCAGGATGTTGACTGGAAGTCCCTTTGGACGTTCAGCCCGAAAAACAAACAGCTTTGATTTCTACTCCAAACTCAGCCCAAATACAATGTCATGAGCCGTATTGCGGGCCTGCCCGCACCAAAGCCCGCACCACATGTAGATAGTCTATCACGTACATGTCACAGACAGACCACTATATAGTCTGTCAGGACGAGGATCCACATCTCTTCCTCATCCTGCAATCTACATTATAGGATCCCGAAACCCCAGAAACCCCAGAACCCCAGAGCCTTCCTCTCCACAGATCAGACCATAACATATTGCAGGATCTAACACTACGGAGACAAAGGCAAGAAACCAACACCCAGACACCTGAACAAAACCAGACAGACAACCCGAACGATCCCAACCCCACCCGCACCCGGAAGATGGACGAAGTAGAGCAACTCCGACAACAGCTCGAGGAGATGACTCAAGCAAGGGAGAACGAACAATCCCGCCGAAGAGCGGCCGAAGCACAACGGGACCAACCATCCCGACCAACCGGTTCCACCCCAACCCGTGGACCAAAGATCGCATGTCCCGACAAGTTCAATGGTGAACGCGGGACGAAGGCAGAAACGTTTGCCCGCCAAGTGGCAATTTATACATCGGTCAACAGCGCCATGTTCCCTGACGACAGGACAAAGCTGTTATTTGCCGCGTCCTACCTTACCGGACCCGCCGCCGTGTGGTCCGCCCCGTACATCGACTAGTCACGGAAGGGGCGGACTTCTTGTACAATGGGTGGACGAAGGATTTTGGAACGATGTATTTCGACTCCGAGAAGAAAGGAAAGGCGGAACGGGCGTTACGAGCGCTACGACAGATGAGGACAGTGGCCGACTACACCCACACATTCCTCACCCATGCTACTGCCACCGGATGGGAAGTCCCGACCCTCATCAGCCAATACCGGCAGGGCTTAAAACGGGACATTCGGACGGCACTAGTACTGGCCCGCACCACTTTCACCACTGTCAATGAGGCAGCGGGTCTAGCCATGGAGCTTGATTCGGAGATGCACGGGGCGGAAACGACCACTGGATTTGCAAAGACTCAGCCAGATCCCGACGCCATGGACACATCTGCAATCAGCGGCCGACTGTCCAAGGACGAGAAGGCCCGCATGATGCGGGAAGGACTTTGCTTCCGCTGCGGGACGCGAGTCCATATCTCTTGGGAGTGTCCAAACAAGAAAGGGAAAGGACGGACACCTGCCTCAGTCTCCGCACTCGAGGACCAGATCCGACAGCTAGCCGATGGATTGGCGGCGCTTAAAACGGAGGGACCGGCGGACAAGGTGAACAAGGGACGGGCCGATAAGTCAAAAAATGGAGACGCTCGGGAATGAAGGTTGTGCCCTTCCCGAGCGTAGCGGAGTTGTCATGCAGTATTGGTGCTAGTCAGACATTACATGTAAATGAAATTGATCCCCAATGTTTCCTTTCATGCACCATCACAACTCCCAGAGCCACACCCCAAAGCCCCTATCCCCCCCTATCCTTCCTCATAGACTCCGGAGCAACCCACAACATTCTGAGTGAATCGTACGCATCCCGATGGGGACTCCTCAAGGCCGCTTCGGCCTCGGGGCAAACCGTCTTCGGATTCAACGGGTCCGCAAGCAGAGCAACCCATGAGATAGACCTAATGTTGAACGACGAACCCCGCCCGTCCTGATTCATCATTACACGACTGAAAGACTCGTATGATGGGATCCTAGGGATGCCCTGGATCCGCCGATATGGACACCAAATCAATTGGACAAACCGTACCCTATGGACCCCGGACATTGCGGCCGCTTCAGCGGTTTCGTCTATTCCAAAAAACACCCCAACCGGCGAGTCGGGGAAAGCTAGGAAGATTGACGAGGGGGTGTGTGTTTTGAACACAATAACGCCCCCGCAATGTGAGTTCGATATCCCTATCCCCCACATCATTCCCGAAACGGCTGGCAAGCTTGTACACCCTGTAGATAGACCCCAGAACCCCACATGGAATCCCGAAACCCGACACCCCAACCACGTACCCAATGAAACCGTATCCAATCAAACTAGTGCTACTGCGGCAGCAGTATCGTCCTACCCGCCAACATCCCTGCAGAAGGTCGAAAGGCCCACGGGGAAAGCTAGGATTAGTGACGAGGGGGTGTGTGCTTGCAGCACAATAACGCCCCCGCAATGTGAGTTTGACAACCCCCCACCCCATACTTTACCGCCCAAGACAGCTGGCAAGCTTGTACGCCTTGTAGATAGATTCCCAAGCCCCGCCAAAAACCCCAAGACTCAACACTCTGACCAGGTACCCAATGAAATTATCGCTACTGCCAAGGCAGTATCATCCTCTCCGCCAACATCCCCGCATACAGTCTACAGGCCCATGGGGAAAGCTAGGATTAGTGACGAGGGGGTGCGTGCTTTTAGCACAATAACACCCCCGCAATGTGAGTCTGATAGATCTCCCCCGCATTTGAATCCCGAAACAGCTGGCAAGCCTCTTTCCCCCCTAGGACATACCCCTGCAGTGATCAGCACGGCCAAAACATTGTGGTCGACATCGGCCCGATTGGCAGCAAAAGGGAAAGCCACGACTGCGGAGCGGACTACGGAAGAATTAGTACCGCGGTGCTACCACCGACACCTTGACATGTTCCGGAAATCAAGCACCATGAGACTTCCCCCGCGAAGAAAGTATGACTTCCGCGTAGATCTGATCCCAGGAGCCACCCCACAGGCCGGAAGAATCATCCTGCTATCCCCAGCAGAGAACCAGGCACTTGATATTATGATTGCCAAAGGACTGACAAGCGGGACCATTCAACGGACCACATCCCCGTGGGCGGCACCGGTACTATTCACTGGAAAGAAGGACGGAAACCCGCGACCCTGTTTTGACTACAGGAGACTCAACGCGGTAACGGTGAAGAACAAGTACCCGCTCCCACTGACAATGGACTTAGTTGACAGCCTTTTGGATGCGGACACATTCACAAAGCTCGACCTCCGCAACGCATATGGAAACCTCAGAGTTGCGGAAGGCGACAAAGATAAGCTGGCTTTCATCTGCAGGGCAGGACAATTTGCCCCGCTTACCATGCCCTTTGGTCCCACGGGAGCGCCAGGATACTTCCAATACTTCATGCAAGACATCCTCCTCGGACGGATTGGGAAAGACACTGCTGCATACCTAGATGACATCATGATCTACACGCGGAAAGGGTCGGACCATGCGGAAGCAGTGGGCAGTATACTGGACACATGGAGCAAGCACCAATTGTGGCTGAAACCCAAAAAGTGTGAATTTTCAAGGCCGGAAGTAGAATACCTAGGATTATTGATATCATGCAACCGGATCAGAATGGACCCTGCAAAAGTACAAGCAGTAACCGACTGGCCCGCACCAAAGAATGTCACCAAACTTCAACGATTCATTGGATTTGCTAATTTGTACCGCCGATTCATCGACCATTTCTCAGGAAAGACCAGACCGCTCCACAACCTGATAAGAGTAGAAACCCCCTTCGTGTGGGACGCCAAGTGCAACTCCGCTTTTGAGTCCCTCAAAACCGCCTTCACATCCGCTCCGATCCTGAAAATTGCAGACCCGTACAAACCGTTTGTCCTCAAATGTGATTGCTCCGATTTTGCGCTTGGCGCGGTACTGTCCCAGGTTTGCACCAAGGACCAGGAACTTCACCCAGTAGCTTACCTGTCCCGATCCCTAGTACAGGCGGAACGCAACTATGAGATCTTTGACAAAGAGTTACTGGCTATTGTGGCTGCCTTCAAAGAGTGGCGGCAATACCTGGAGGGGAACCCACACCGCTTGATGGCAATTGTATACACCGATCACCGTAATTTGGAAAGCTTCATGACAACCAAGCAGCTCACAAGAAGACAGGCAAGATGGGCGGAGACCATGGGATGTTTTGACTTTGAGATCATATTCCGACCAGGACGCCAATTGACAAAACCCGACGCCCTATCCCGCAGACCGGACCTCGCCCCAGCACCGGGAGAAAAGCTGACCATTGGTCAGCTTTTGAAGCCAGGTAACATCACAGAGCGGACGTTTGAGGAGCTTGCGGGATGTGCGGAACAAACGTCCGCTCTGTGATGTGCGGAATTGGACAGCTGGTTTCTGGACAAATCAATTCAAATGGAAGACGGGGAACATTGGTTTGAGGTGGACGTGATGGGGACTGATTTGGAAGATGCGGGAACAGACGACCTAGCGTTATCTGACGCCAAAATCATTGCCAGGATTAGAGAACTGACCCCACATGACCCAAAATTGGCTGACTGGATTAAGCTGTTACAGAAACCGACAGGGGACCACAACAGGTATGCGGAAGCCGACGGGGTACTCTATGACAAGGGACGGATAGTGGTACCAGCGGACTCGGCATTGCGGACGATGATCCTCAAAAGTTGACACGACACAAAGTCCGCAGGCCACCCAGGCAGATCCCGCAAGTTTGCATTAGTACGGAGAAGTTTTGTGTGGAATGGAATGAAGAGATTTGTCAACCAGTACATAGACGGCTGTGATTCATGCCAAAGAGTCAAATCTAGCGCTTGACAGCCGTTCGGAACATTAGAACCCCTCCCGATCCCCGCAGGCCCATGGACGGACATTAGCTATGATTTGATCACTGATCTCCCTGAATCCCGCTTGAGTGACAGCATACTAACAGTAGTAGATCGACTGACCAAGATGGCCCACTTCATCCCATGCAAGAAAACCATGAACGCGGAGCAACTAGCGGAACTGATGGCAGAACATGTATGGAAACTCCATGGAACCCCCAAGACAATTGTCTCAGACCGGGGAAGTATTTTTATCTCCCAAATCACACGTGAATTGAGCTCCCGCATGGGGATTAGACTACAGCCATCCACAGCCTACCACCCAAGGACAGATGGACAATCCAAAATTGCCAACAAAGCAGTCGAGCAATACCTGCGGCACTTTCTTTGCTACCAACAGAACGATTGGGCCCCACTCCTCCCAATGGCCGAATTTGCTTACAACAACAACGACCACACATTGACAGGAGTTTCCCCGTTCAAAGCCAACTACGGATTCAACCCGGCATATAGCAGAACCCCCTCAACAGAACAATGCATCCCCGCAGTAGAGGAACAACTCCGCAAACTTGCGGAGGTCCAAGGAGAACTCAAGCATTGCTTAGAAGAGGCGCAAGAAACAATGAAAGGCCAATTTGACAAGAAAACAAGGGAAACACCGGAATGGAACGTAGGGGACAAAGTATGGCTAGACGGACGCAACATTTCAACGACCCGCCCCAGCCCAAAATTGGAACATAGATGGCTGGGACCTTTCTCTATCTGTAACAGAATCTCAAGATCCGCGTATAAGCTAACACTCCCTATATCCATGCGGGGGGTACACCCCGTATTTCACGTATCAATACTCCGCAAACACAGACCCGACGAAATTGCGGAACAACGGAGGGAAGACCCGGACCCAATTACAGCGGACGGCGGGGATGAGTGGGAAGTCAAAGAGGTACTGGACTGTAGAAGACGACGCGGGAAGACCCAATACCTGGTCAGCTGGAAGGGATTTGAAACGGAAGACAACTCATGGGAACCGATGGAGAACTTGAAGAATTGCGAAGAATTAGTAGCGGGATTTAACTCAAGATTTCCAGGCTCAGCGGGTATTCATCGGCGGAGGCAGAGAAGGAAGTGAGGAACAAAATAGATAAGAGGTGGAATTTTTTTCTTTTTTCTTGATTGGCGAATGAGTGGAGGATTTAGCATTAAAAGGGGGATAATGTCATGAGCCGTATTGCGGGCCTGCCCGCACCAAAGCCCGCACCACATGTAGATAGTCTATCACGTACATGTCACAGACAGACCACTATATAGTCTGTCAGGACAAGGATCCACATCTCTTCCTCATCCTGCAATCTACATTATAGGATCCCGAAACCCCAGAAACCCCAGAACCCCAGAGCCTTCCTCTCCACAGATCAGACCATAACATACAACCAAATGTCTACAACTCAGAAGACCAGTGTGCGAGAAAATACAAGAAGCAATTAAAAGACGATGCAGAAGATCCGTCAGAACCCCAGGTCCTAGAGAAAAAGCGAGAACCGGATGTTTTCCAGGTACAGGAACCTAGAACACGATGACATTGAGGATGTATTGGCCGATGATTTTGATTTTGGGGACAATTTTGATGGGTCCGATGTTTTTGATAATGGTGGCTGTGAAGATTATGATGATAGTGGCTACAATATTTTTGATGACGGCGACGATTTCATATATTATTAGTTTTCTTTCTTTATTTTTTTTTACCTTTTCTAGTGTTTCATTCTCTCAGCTTGTATGTAGTTCCAACCTCCCTGGCAGGTGTCTTGGAGCCTTGCCGAGGGGGTGGGTGTTGTGACCTGGTCACATGGTTGACTCGGCTGCGGCTCAGCAAGCCGGAGGAGACTACATCTGTCTCCTCCGGGCAACACCTACTGGATACATAGACATTACCAACCATACATTCCTACAACCCGCGACGGGTTTGTTTGAGTCCAAGAGAGGTGAGCAAAATCGAAAAGCTGGTCGCGGGTCTGATTTATGTACAGTATGGATTATGTAAGTAAAGAATCTTTATGTACATAGATTTTTTTCTTGACGTGTGAATTGTGATGTATAAAGTTATTTAGGTTGTCAACCCGTCAACCTTATAGACCGGCGGTCTGGTTTTTTTTCAACCAGAGTGTAAAGAACGGGCCAGTTTTTTATTGTTGGCATAAAAGGTTTTTATTCTTTTTTTTTCAAGAATCTTAATTTGAACTGTATAAATTGTATGTATTTGACTAAAGTATGTTTAGAAAGAGAAAACAAGATAAATCCCATGAGGGAAAACAAAATTTGTAAAAAGAGTGTGTCTTATATAGTGAAAGTGAGGCGCGTCAAGATCCAAATGTTCTCTAACGCGTCTATTATGTATTTATTTTAGTAGAGTATGTATATGTCAAAACTATTTGTTATTTGATTTTCCTTAGATACAAATTTTATTTTATTTTATATTTTATTATATTTTATTTATTTATTTTTTTTTTGTTCCGTGGTTGTCCTGATGTTGACAAAATGACCTGCCATATATACTTGAATAGCAAAAACTAAAGTGGAATGCGTACAAATTTTTCAGGAGGGAGAATGATGCTTTCAGTACCGTATTCTTCATGTAAAAATTCGAGATAAGGGTGCAGAGATTCGAAAAGCATTCCCCCTTTTACCCAGCTATCATCAGCCGTCAAGCCTCCGCGCCATCTGATAAGATACTCATGCGATTTACGGGCACGATTCGGAGATCGGTATCCAATGAGAGCCTCGATATCTGTCTCACCCCAGAAATTTTTTCCTAACATGATAGGGCCTCGTGGTGCATGAGACAAGGATTTGGAGTAGTCATCGACGAAGGTGACGAAATATCGATGTCCCTCTCGAGAGTTGACTTCGTATGATGCGACATCGGAGTGGATGAGCTCGCCTGGAGAGGTGGAACGGTAGAGAGAGCGGGATTTGAAAGGAAGGCGGGGCATTTTTGCTTGTACACACACTGAGCACTTTCTAACGTCGACTTCGTTATTTATGGTGGGGGTGATGTCGTTGGTCTTCAGCAGGAATTTAAGAGCTTTGAGGCCAAGGTGAGAAAAGCGAATGTGGTACCCAAGGAGAGAGGAGTCAGATAATGATTGAGATGACGAGACGGAAGTGGGACGGCTTACCGGATTCGAGGGGAGATAGTAGAGGTTTCCGCGTCGATATCCGCGGCCGGACATGTCTCCAGTGATGTTCAGATTTGTGGACTGATAGATATCACAGGAAGTTTTGGTGAAGACGACAGTAAGACCTTCGTCCGTCAGACTGGCAACGGACAGTAGAGGTTCATGAAGGGAGGGTACTACTAGTGTCGGAACCGCTGTGTTGCCTTCGATGGGAAGGATAGTAGTTCCTTTGTGGGTTGACTCGACCATTGATAAGTCGGCCAGATGTACTGGGGTCTTGTTGGGTTTAGCGTTTTGGACTGAGTAAAGATCGGGGGTCATTGAGAAGGAGCAGCCGGAGTCTAGATTGGAATCACCGGACGCTGGCAGACCCGTTGGGATAGAAAGGGAGGCTACCACGTTACCGGCACGGACCTCGACCTCGGACCCAGAGTAGTCCGATTCCTCATCTTCGTATGTGGTGGATTGCCCGAGCATCGTAGCTGAAGTTCGACCAGCACGGGCTGGTGGTTGAGATGAAGTAGATGGGGTGTCTTGCTGCCGTGCCTCCCATTTCGCTCGGTTAGCTGCTTTGTGCTCCGCAATCAGCTTCCGAGTGTTGTGGCATGCGTTGAGGTCATGTCGGTCGCTGTTGCAGAGGGGACATTTCCGGGAGGATAGTGGTGGGTCTTCTTGGCTCGACTTGTGGGCGTTGGGAGTCGACTTTGGTGGAGGGTTGGTCTTCGGTTTGGTTTTAGTGGAGGATACCGAGATGATGTCGCCCTGGGACTCTCGACGAATGGATTTGTTTTTGAGTGCTGAAACGATCGTCTCCGTTTTCACACCTTCTTGATTCATGAGCGCCGAGACGCAATGGATCCAGTCTGGTGGAATCGAGCTCAGGAGAGCAGCGTTGTGGACATCATCGGCCGTGAGGGGTTTTTCAATGGTAACGAGAGAGTTGAGACGTTCATGGTATTGAGCCAGAGCGTTGATATGCGAGTCGATGTCGTCTCCCACCATTCGTGCGTTGACTAACTTTCGGATCCAGTACACACGACCTCCCGTCGTCGAATCTTGATGAGCTTTAGCGAGAGAATGCCACATCCCGGAGGCATCATCGGTATGTTCGCGGAAGTATTTGAGATTGATTCGGTCGACTATCTGCACCAGTATGGCACACACAGTATCGTTATCGTCCTCCCATGTGTTTGGTCTAGCAGATTCGGCCATTGGGGTGAGAACGTAACGGACTTTTGCGGATTTGAAGACTTGATTAACGACAAGCTTCCAGTCCAGGTAGTTCGAGTTGGGACCTGGAGAACCGAGAATCGGTAGTCTCGCTGTTGAGATGCGAGAGGCCTGCGACGACATTGCGTTCTTGAAGTCGAGAACAAGGTGAGATGTAGGATCTTTTGTGTCAGTCGATCCTGTATCCGCCATTGGTTGTCCGAGTGGCGGTTGTTGATCCAAAAATTTAGCTTCACGTTTAGATGAGGCTCATAACCTGATGAGCTAAACTGTCTCTGAGACTGAAGGGTGAGTGAGCAGTGAATAGAGTGGATGATCATTTCATTAGTCATAGTAAATGATAACTGAAACATGAAGAAAGGAGATGAAAAGAGATGTGGATAATACATACCTGAAGGGTGAGTGAGCAGTGAATAGAGTGGATGAGAAAGAGACTCTATTCACTGTCAGTCCTTCAGGTAGATGTAGTACCCCATATGTGACACGACTGTGACAGGTATGCAACAGTGCAAAAGAGGGCTAGAGGTCTAGCTCAACATGTTACGCCGTAACAACCAAACCCAGTCGCCTGCCTTATATTCCGTAGCTTCTCGGGTGCGTTGATCAAAGTATCTGGTCTGTACTTCCTTTGCTTTTTTAAGATTGTCAACTAAAGTTTCTTGAACATTAACTAAAGTAGAGAAGAAACAATCAGCTGCTGGTACGGGAGAGCCATTGATGAGCGTATTCACTCTCAGATGGAAAGCAAATTGAGAAAAGAAAGGAGAGAAGCCGGTAGAGGCGGAAACCGAGTTATTAAACACCAGCTCGGCAATGGGAAGGAGATCTGCCCAATCGTCTTGCCGGTCCGAGACGAAGTGTCGCAAAAATGTTTCAATTGTTTGATTGACGCGCTCAGTCTGACCGTCCGTCCAAGGATGCCAAGCAGTCGAAGGAGCCGGCTGGATTCGCAAAAGTCGTTGAACCTCTTTCCAAAATTTGGAGACAAAGAGAGAGCCTCGATCAGAAACAATCTTGTCAGGCAACCCGTGATATCAAACAAAACAATCAAAAAAAGAAAGAGCAAAAGTCTCAGCAGTCCAGGTTTCATTCGCCGGTATCAGATGCGCCCCCTTGGAAAAATGGTCCACAATGACCAGGATGGAATCAAAACCTGAAGAGACGGGGAGTTTCACAACAAAATCAATTCCTATTACGCTCCATGGCCTGTTAGGAATAGAAAGAGACGTCATCAGCCCCAGGGGCGTCTGAGTCGAATGCTTAGCCTTCTGACAAGAAAACCACGTCTTTGTGTAATTAATGATGTCTTTCCGGATACCTGGTCAAGTCATCGTCCGAGTGATAAGATCGAGCGTTTTCAGAGATCCCGCGTGACCCGATGTTGGCTTGTCGTGAAAATCTTTTAGGATACAAGGTCGTACTGCCACAGGGACAAAGATCCTGTCCCCAAGCCACCAAAATTCTTCCCGAAAAACCAAATCGTCGTCCTCCACGGGATCAGGGGTGTCCATCGCATAAGCCTGTGATAATAAAATCCTCAATTCTTCTGAAGGGGGACAAAAGGAGAAGTCTCTAACAGAGACATCAGGGGGGTCAGCGCTGGGAATAGGCTCCTCAGAGATGTCATCAATAGAAACGACTTCCCCAATCTCGAGTCTAGGATCCAAAACATCTGGTGTTGATCCCTGAAGCGTCCACCCATCCTGCTGCTGAAACAACAGAAGGCGCCTGGTCAGGTCCTTGTCGCCATCGGGGAGATAATCCGGTCGACGTGTGGGTGGGTCCGCAGGATTCAACCGGCCCGGAATGTGCTTGATGATGAAATGGAAAGAAGTGAGAAAGGCAGCCCATCGAGTCTGTCGATCAGAGAGTCGCTGACTCGTAAAGAAATATTTGAGATTAGCATGATCCGAGAATACAATGACCGGTTCTCTGGTGTCGATTAACCACGCCCTCCATTCAATGAACGCCTGGACAATCGCACCAAGCTCCTGGTCGTGGCATTGCCAGGAGATTTTGTTGTCGTTCCATTTCTTTGACAGAAACGACACCGGCCAAAGGACCCCGTTATTGTCCGCCTGAGAGAGAACTGCCGACAAGGCATATTTAGAGCTGTCAACATGCAAGACTCTAGCTTTCAAGAAATCAAAGTGCTGGAGCAGGGGGGCTTTGGTGAAGCTGTCTTTCAGTGAGGAAAATGATGAAAGACACTCAGCCAACTTGAGACCTGCCGCCACATCTACCCTTTCCTTAGTGAGAGATGTCAGAGGCGCTGCTAGAGAAGAGAATTTGTCGATGAACTTCCTATAAAAATTCAAATATCCCAAAAAACAATTCAGTTCCGCAAGATTTCGCGGATAAGGCCAATCCGTGACTGTACTTAGCTTGTCCTGTTCCATCTTTAAACCTTGAGGAGAAATTGAGAATCCCAAAAAAGTAACCTGATCCGCATAGAACGAGCACTTGTCCGGTGAGGCGAAAAGGGAATTATCCCGTAACCGTCCAAGTACCTGTGAGACGTGCAATCGGTGATCCTCTCGGGTTTTGGAAAAGATAAGGATGTCATCAATATAAACAAAA
The DNA here is from genome assembly GCA_007896445.1 of Puccinia hordei. Taxonomy (NCBI): domain Eukaryota; kingdom Fungi; phylum Basidiomycota; class Pucciniomycetes; order Pucciniales; family Pucciniaceae; genus Puccinia; species Puccinia hordei. Next base: position 45,353 of record RDRW01000112.1, read on the forward strand.
CAGAAAACGTTCAGCACATCCCGTAAAACGTATTGAATAAAACGCTGAAAACATGGGGGGTTGATAAATGCACGCCCCCCCGGGCACGCCCACGCCCACGCACGCCCTTAAAAAAAAAGGCGTGCAACCCGCACGCCTTTTTTTTATCGGCGTGCGTCCTGCACGCCCATCCTTGGGCGTGGGCACGCCTGTAGATGGGCGTGCAGTTCGCACGCCCATCTACAGGCGTGCGACACCCCCAAGGAGGGCGTGCGGCTGCACGCCCTCCTTGGGGGTGTCGGGAGGTTGTATAACCTCCTCGGCCGGAGGGATCCCTCCCGGTCGAGGAGGTTATACAACCTCCTCGACCGGAGGGAATCCCCCTCCGGTCGAGGAGGTTATACAGCCTCCTCGACCGGAGGGATCCCTCCCGGTCGAGGAGGTCATACAACCTCCTCGGCTGGAGGGGGATTCCCTCCGGTCGAGCAGGTTGTATAACCTCCTCGACCGGAGGGGGATTCCCTCCGGTCAAGGAGGTCATACAACCTCCTCGGCCGGAGGGATCCCCCCGGTCGAGGAGGTTATACAACCTCCTCGACCGGAGGGAATCCCCCTCCGGTCGAGGAGGTTATACAGCCTCCTCGACCGGAGGGATCCCTCCCGGTTGAGGAGGTCATACAACCTCCTCGGCCGGAGGGGGATTCCCTCCGGTCGAGGAGGTTGTATAACCTCCTTGACCGGGAGGGATCCCTCCGGCCGAGGAGGTTATACAACCTCCTTGGCCGGAGGGATGCCCCCTCCGGTCGAGGAGGTTGTATAACCTCCTCGGCCGGAGGGATCCCTCCCGGTCGAGGAGGTTATACAACCTCCTCGACCGGAGGGAATCCCCCTCCGGTCGAGGAGGTTGTATAACCTCCTCGGCCGGAGGGATCCCTCCCGGTCGAGGAGGTCATACAACCTCCTCGACCGGAGGGGGCATCCCTCAGGCCAAGGAGGTTGTATGACCTCCTTGACCGGAGGGAATCCCCCTCCGGTCGAGGAGGTTATACAACCTGCTCGACCGGAGGGAATCCCCCTCCGGCCGAGGAGGTTGTATGACCTCCTCGACCGGGAGGGATCCCTCCGGTCGAGGAGGCTGTATAACCTCCTCGACCGGAGGGGGATTCCCTCCGGTCGAGGAGGTTGTATAACCTCCTCGACCGGGAGGGATCCCTCCGGCCGAGGAGGTTATACAACCTCCTCGACCGGAGGGGGCATCCCTCCGGCCGAGGAGGTACCTCCTCAACCCCTCCGGTCGAGGAGGTTGTACAGCCTCCTCGACCGGAGCTGATGTCATGCGTACATTGTTGTGTACGCATGACATCAGCATGTGTATAGGCAGGGGCGTGCCCCCTGCCTATATACATAGAAAGGGCGTGTTGGTCGCACGCCCTTTTTATGTGTATAGGCAGGGGGCACGCCCCTGCCTATACACATAAAAAGGGCGTGCGGTTTGCACGCCCTTTTCTGAACAGGGCGTGCGACCGCACACCTGAAGTCTCGCACGCCGATGGGCGTGCAGCCCCCACGCCGATAAAAAAAAGGCGTGCGGGCAGCACGCCTTTTTTTTTATCGGCGTGCGTTCGGCGTGGGCGTGCCCGGGGGGGCGTGCATTTATCAACCCCCGAAAACATGCCGGGGCATTTGCTAGCCCGAGCGGCATGACCAAATACTCATAAAGCCCCCAGGGTGTGCGGAACGCGGTGTTCCATTCATGGCCCTTAGCAATCCTTAACAGATTGAAAGCAGCTTTCAGATCAATTTTCGTGAAGAACTGAAAACCGTGCAGCTGATTCAAAAGCTGTCCTATAATGGGGATAGGATAGCTGTCTCTGATTTTGATGGCATTGAGACCGCGATAATCCACACACGGCGGGGGCTTCTTACCTGGGACCCTGACAAAAAAAATTGGGGCTGCGGCACTAGAGGAGGATAAACGAATAAACCCCTTTTTCAGGTTTTCATCAATGTAAAGTTTCAATTGCTGCTGTTCATCAAAGGACAAATTGTACAATCCCCCAAATGGGGGCGAGGCTCTGTCCTTAAGATTAATAGATATATCCATCTCTCTACGGGGAGGGAGCTGACAATTTATCTGCGGAGAGAAGACGTCAGCGAACTGCGCAAATTCCGGAGGGATAACAAGAGAAGAGGAGGATGAAAGTGGGACAGTCTGAGCAGAGAATACTCCTTTACCTTCAGGATTCCCTCCCAGAGACGTAGATTCGATCACGTAAAGGGGGGTCATCCCAAGGGTAAACCGATGACCTCCTTTCAGACTTCCTGAAGCAACCCAGCCTTGACGGTTCAACCATGGTAATCCAAATATTGCATTGATGGAGCCAAGTTGAGTGATCCCAAAAGAGCTTTGAAGGGTGAAAGGCTTCGTGTCAATTGTGGAGAGTTGGATCATCCCGGCCCAATCTTCATTAACTATACCCCCAAGTCCCTCTCGCCCATTGAAACCCACACATCGAATGGGGTGCTGACGGTTCTGTCGCTTGAGTTGATGTTCCCGCACAAAACTTTCATTCACAAAGTTCGCCATGGCACCTGTGTCGACCAAGATTGTCGCAGGAATCCAGGCGCCCTCATGACCCCTGAAGGAGACCGGGACCAAAAATCGACTTCCCGACGACCCGTCCAGCTTGACATGAACCTCCAAAATAGGAACTGCGACAGTGGCGCAATCCGCTTCTTCGTAATTGTCGTAGATTTCATCAAAGCCAAGAGGGGGCAGACAGGCGTCAAAAGAGTCTTCTCCTGTTAAGGTAGGGAGAGGGGTCGGGGGACAAGCCGGGGCATATGTGAGAGGAGAGGGAGGGGGGGAGGGGGAGATGACCGAAGCGACCACAGTTGATCCGGTTGTTTGGCGACATCAATCCACAAAGGCCTGGCGTCGCTCCTGTGAGATAGGAGGATTAGGACAGTTAAGACTTCCCGTTGTGAGAACTCCTTTGGGACGGATGGCAGTTCTGTGAGGGGGAAATAACAATAGACTATTCCAACTAGGTAATACTACTGTTACGGGTGGTTTGAAAGACCTGCCCCTCTGTTATACTACACAGAATTCTTACAACAAAATTGATTTATTTTTGTGGCGTAAGACTTTATGATAGAGAAAACTATGAGTAGCAATCCCTTTCAGACTTAGATCAGATGTTTGTTTAGCAGAGCAAAGATATTTATGTTCTGGGGTGGACAATGAATCAATGGGAACTATTCAAGTTGTATTGCCTTCTTTCTTAACCTTCAGCTAAGAGAGAAAAGTGATGAAAAACACTTTTGTTTTTTTCTTAAGATCACACCAAAAAGGGGCAACCTTGATTGAGATCACTACTGGATGCTATCAGTTTTTGTGCAACTACAAAATAGAATTACTTCCCAAAAACTGGCATGATTTTCCTTCTTGGGGGGAACAACCTCCCCTTTATATAGTAAAATATGAGGCATTTTAGCTGGTGAGTAGAAACATGAGGCATTTTAGCTGGTGAGTCCTAGACAAGCAGGTGATGAATCATGTGACTATACATGTGACTCTACGTGTGACTATACATGTGACTCTACGTGTGACTATACATGTGACTCTGCGTGTGACTATACATTAACTTTAACTATGTAATTATAATTTAAACAAAACTGATTTTATCCTGACTGGGTTTTGTCTAAGTGCAGCTGGCCCTGTGGTTGTTCAGAGAGTGACTATGGGTTACATACCCAGCAGAATCCAATTTGTCCATAAAAAAACCAGTAATATCCCTCCTTCTTGATATAAAACTATGCCTTTATGTACTTTTGATACTTGAACGCATTTAGCACACCACACCGTGTGTATACCCAAAACGATAGGTGCCAGACAGCGGAAACAGAGCTGCCTAGCCCTACACAGAGCTCTACTGGCATCGATGAGGGATCGGTGCAGAGGGAAAACCTTGGCCGAGTCGATTTCCATCGCATCAGGACCGGGAGCGGGACGGTGTTGCTGAGGGGTCAATCAATGGTGAGCCGCAGTTTGAGACACCAATCGATTAGAGGATAGAGGGTGCTGCGAGGCGATCGATCCGTTCTCCTGAGGTAACAGGGCCAATAGATCCAATTGGGCGGCCGCGTCCGACGCAAGCTCCATCTGGGCGTCCAAGGAGGAGCATTGAGTCCATTCCTTGGACATTGCCTGACGAACTATCCTAGGATTGAGACCGGAGACATATTTTTCCATACAGGTCTTTTCAACATCTTCAACTAAATAAACTAGAGATTTGAATTGAGAGTTGTGCTCCCCGATTGTTAAACCTCTCTGTTTGCACGCGGCAAGGGCTCGTTTAGCATTCTCCTGAATAAACTTGTCGCTGAAAACCGCAATGAGCCCATCCAAAAACGAGGGGACCGATGCCAGTACAGGCAAAAGGAAAGGTTGTCCGTGAAGGTCTTCATACATGTCGACAATGCCCTGGCGGCGGGCGTTATTGATCACCAACGAGTTGTACCAATTAACCAAGGGGGCCGTAGTTTTTTGGTGATCCAGAGGGTGAAAGCCGAAGTGTTGAGAGATCCAAACTACTTTCCGTGACTCCGATTGAAATCCCGGACTGACACGAAGAAAGTCGCAAATAGTCCGTAGGAAAGCCAGCAACTGACCAGAATCTCCTGAGAACCAGACCTCCTTTATTTTTGAGGGCTCTGGCACGAAGGATCTATCCGGAATCTGATCAGCCGTATTATGTGGAGGGGCCTCTTGTCGAAAATGGGGTTGAGAGGTTGTCTGGTGAGAGTGGAGAGGGGAGTTGAAAGGGTTGGGAGGGAAGGACAAGGGCGAGGGATGAGGAATGGAAAGAAATTGAGGGGTTGCGGGGTTGATTGTTGACGAGGGAGCCGGGAAATGTGAGGAGGATGGTTGTGGAGACGGGTTCTGAAAAGCCTGCAACGTCTCCATCATCGTCATTATCCGGGCCATTGATTCCTTCAGTTGGTCAAATTCCACGCGTGCAACAGGAGTCTCTTCCTGATTGGACCGGGAGTGTGGAATAGGGTTTGGCGACGGGGCATCCACAGCATGAGATTGGTCGGGGTCTTCTGAACCTGTCAAAGGTCCTACACCAAATTGTGGCATCCCCGCACGGGAGAGAGGGTGAATTCGGCGGGTCGAAAGGAGGAACTGGGGAGGAAGTATTTGTCGAACCGTCAAGCGCGGGGTAAGAGTTGACTGAAGGAGGGGAGTAAAAGGTAAAGTTTGATGGACGGGGGTGGGAGATAGGGAAGATTGTGTAGAACTTGCAGATGAATCAGCAGAGAAGAAATTTTCACTGGTGGATGAGTCAGACAGATTGGCGAGAACTTTAAGAGAGGTCTTGCAAAAGTGAAAAGGGTGAATATGGAAGCAGACAGGTTTTCGGCTAAAAAGGTAAATCAGGGTTTTTGCCGAACGTTTGTGTGGAATAAAAGATGTGGGATTTATAATGTAAAGAACGGGCCAGTTTTTTATCGTTGGCACAAAAGGTTTTTATTCTTTTTTTTGCGAGAATCTTAATTTGAACTGTATAAATTGTATGTATTTGAATAAAGTATGTTTAGAAAGAGAAAACAAGATAAATCCCATGAGGGAAAACAAAATTTGTAAAAAGAGCGTGTCTTATATAGTGGAAGTGAGGCGCGTCGAGATCCAAATGTTCTCTAACGCGTCTATTATGTATTTATTTTAGTAGAGTATGTATATGTCAAAACTATTTGTTATTTGATTTTCCTTAGATACAAATTTTATTTTATTTTATATTTTATTATATATATATATATATATATATTTTTGTTCCGTGGTTGTCCTGATGTTGACACAGAGGTGGATCGTGTTGTGACATATGTGTCACAGGGCTCAGACTCGCCGCAGCGCTACCGTCTTCCAGTAGGAACCAGAACAAGCACACTCATTCATCGCATGAGTCTGACTTCTTCCTGGATCGGAAGAGACAGAAAAGCGACTGCATATTTATGGAATTATAAGAAGAAAAAAAAAAAAAAAAAAAAAAAAGAGACTAGGCGAAACAAAAGACATTCCGTGTTTTTTTTTCTTCTTTTCTTTTTTTGAAAAACCCTGTTTTAATTGAGAGCATAGTGAGAGTAGTGATGCGAGAGGGGTGGAGTAATATATTGGATGTTGGATGATGTAGAACAAAAAACAACGTTCAGAATGATAGTCGTTTGGCCCTCTCTGTGGGTAAACCCTAGGTAATCGCAACTTTAAAAAAAAAATTGTGGCTCAACAAGTTCCCATTGGGAGTGTATCGGTTAGTGTGACAACAAAAGTTGACTTTGAGGTGAGGTTCAAGCAGAGAACCACTGGCGGGATTGTTAATGTACAGCAAATTTTCTTTTTGTCTATCTTGAAGTTTATATATTTACACATCGTCTCTTTCACCGGGCTTTGAGTTAATTTTCAATTGAGAGGTATTCCGAGTTGTAATAAGGACCCAGGAGAGCAATTCGAAAAGCATGTTACATATTGAGTCGAGGTCGGCCAATCTTCATCGGAACATTTTGAATCGGTTGGGAGGAAAGATAGTTGATCTAATTTGCCTCGTCTTGATCCGTTCTCGTCCTCCTTCTCAATCCGTCTTGAGTTTCATCATTTTGCGTTTCCTGTCTTCCTTCCCTCTGGTTACTCGTCGCCTCATCAGCACCGGCGAGTTCGGTCGTTGTTCGTATCTGTGCCGCTAAGTCAGCTAGATCTTCTGGGGGAGTGGCATCGTTGGTATCATTGGCTGGAGGGACGATGGCGGCTTGAGGTTGGACAAGTTCTTCAAGTGCATCATCCAACTCAACATGTACTTGTTCGGCTTCTGCTCGAATATTGGCCTGTTCTCTTTGCTGGCGGAAAAACACGAATGCACTGCATATATCGTCACGCCCGTATTAGTGGTCCAGTATAACACTTTACCCCTGTACAGGTCAAGATCAAGCGTCAAAAGTACGCACCCTAGGCCTAAGCATAGAAATAGAATCCCAGCTGTTTCGAGGAAATCATCCTCGGTGTTACCTGCCAGAAACATATCATCCTCCTCTTCTCCTTCGCCCAGCATCCGGTCTCGTTCTCTGGCGTTGCGGGCCCATTCCAAGGGATCTTCATCCTGTTCGAGGACCCTTTGCGTCGCCGCGGCATCAAAAGCTGGCGCCTCACCATCCACTGGGACATTCACGTCTGCCTCTTCAGATGGGTTAGCCCCCGGGGGTGGTGAGATGCCTAACCATCTTCGAGTCAACTCGTCTCGCAGTCGACGCAAGCTCCACCATCCTGAGCCACCCTGCTCATCACTTGCAGATGTAAACACTAAGAGATACTTGGAATCACCGTGTATAACGTAGTCCCATGACGAGCGCATGTAGAGCTTCATTAGGGTCAATGCAACCGGAAAGGAGGCTTCCGAGTTGGTCTCCAAAGCTAGATCGTAAAATCGTTTTGCCAGGTGATAGTCTTGGGAAACTCCGATTCCGTTCTCATGCATCCAGCCCAAGTTCCACATCGCCATCGCACTCAAATGTGTGTTGGTGGCAGTTTGATAGCAAGCCGCTGCTTTTTCTGGCTGGGGCTGGCCGCTCGAAGTTCCAAATCCATCCAAGTAGTAATCTCCCATCTTAACTAATGCATCGATGTTATCTTGTGCAGCGGAACGTGTCCAGTAGGTAAGTGCCAGCCGATCCGTTGCGTTGCCCGAACCTCGCTCCTTTGGTAATCGAAGTCGTTTCTTGTGACGGTCCAAGATGTAGGCGACATTATTTTGAGCTACTTCATAGCCGCGCTCGGCCATAATCAAAAACCCAAGCAACGCAGTAACCTCATCACCATCGGCCCATGCCTTCTCCGCCTTCCAGAAAACCTCTTGAAACCAATCACCTCGTTCAGCCACTCGTTTGTAAAACGCAACCGCAATCGGGCAGAACTCGGGTTTGTTGGTTTGTGCCGCATTCAGAGAGTTGATTTCTGCCAGGTAGTAGTAGGATTGATAAGTGTCACCATTCTTAATGGCATTATCGAAGTAAGGAATAGCATTCATCGGATCCACACCTATTAAGGCGTGGGGAAATAACACAAATAAATAAATTGACGACCTCGCTCATTGTTAGTTGAAGGACTTCAAGATGGGGATCATAATGAATCTTACCCATGTAGTATTTTCCAAGATTTACATTTGCGTCGGCAAGTTCCGCATCGGAGGCTAGTTGGAAATACTCTAAAGCTTTTTCAACATTCCGCCGTACGCCCAATCCATCGCGGTACATAATTCCAAGTCCGTTTTGAGATTCGCGATCACCCTTCAGAGACAATACAGTGAGTTTTTGGGGTAGATATAGAGACCAAAGAGACGATACAGTGAGTTTTTCGGGTAGATATAAAGACCAAATGACAACAGACTCTTCAAAATCTTACTTGAGTTGCACCTCGACTGAACCAAAGGAAAGCTTTGGCATTATTGCGTGGGACACCTTCTCCTCGCAAGTAGATCCTACCTAAGTATCCTGCGGATAGGCCGGCGGCGACTAAGTGAGTTTCATCTACGGGCTGTTTGGGATCCTTATTTGCATCGTAAGTCCCAACTGTAGGTGTCTGCCATTGGCCTTGCTTGTTCTGGTATGCATGCCCGTTCGGAGATGTGGCTGCTTCTGGATCACGGGGCCATACAGCACGAACGATTCGATTGAACCATTTAAAGGATTTCAACTAATTACGCCCGTTTGTCAAGGCAAAATCTTGAATGCTATCACCAGCACTGCCAAAACCGTAGTAATATATACGTCCGAGACGAAACATGAATGTTGCATCTCCTCGGTCGGCGTGAAATTCTAAAGAAAGGGTAAAAGGTGAGAAATGCAAGTCATAAAATATCAAGACAAGCGGTACTCACGGTAAAACTCTAGGACATCATTCCAAGCTTGTAGAGTGGAGGGCTGCTGAGGCGAATGCTGATTTTTGTTATTTCCTGAAGAGGCGACAGAAGCACCAGGACCATAAACGATGATGATGACGACGATGATGATGACGATGATGATGGGGACGATGATGAAGGTGATGATCATCCTGAGGACGATGATGGAACTGATTTGGATATGGGAATTGCCGACCGCGGAGTAGGGAACACAATTGTAATGTGAGTCACGTTTTATTTTATTTACCCAGGTCCACACTCCGTCCGGCAAATCTAGTTCTTTTCTCCTGACAGACATTGCTTTCTTGGAAATGATTACATTGGTCAATTGCTTAGGCCTCAATCTTTGGATGCTGGCAATGACCTTGATGAAGAGGCTCGCAATCTCATGAATTTCTTGAACCCCGGTGCTCCCAATTTAGGTCTACCAGAAGTGACGATCAAATGATCACTGCTGGTGGGGCCCGAGTCGAGATAGAAGACAACTTGACAAAGACGGTGGCTCGGTCGCTGATCGAGCTCATGCAGCTGATGATGGCTTTGAAGGCGGGTCACTTCATTTCGGTGATGAGGTGGTAATTGATACTGGCGTAGGTGAAAATTGTGCAGATGCTGCACCTTGGTCGTGGAATGGCGTCCTGCTCTTCCAACCCCGAAGCAAAATTCAAACTGCCCCTGTTGGATTGGGTGGCCATCCCACTTTGCTCCGTCAGTCTTTTTTTTTTTTTCAAATATCCCTGATGATGTTGTTCTTACATTGCGCTCATTTCCCGATCATATTAGATCAAGCCACAGACAACGTATTCGGTCGACCACGGACTGGTCAGCAGTCGACGGGAATCTCTACTCATCCCTTGCTGGTCGAAGATTCCAGCAGGCCTCCCCGTGGTGAAGGATTTGCCCGCTCTCATCGTTGGATGGACATTCGATCCGGATCAGTCGACCAGTGGATCACAGCGACTGAAAACCTCCTTGGAGGTGGAGCTGGCCAGCTCATTGAGCACATTCTCGGCACGGCTGCCTACGTCCAGCGTCCAATTCACATTGATCTCGGTCAAGGGCCAAATGGACCCTCCCTAGGGACCCTCCCTAGACGGTGTTGTCATGATCCTCAGCGCGGTGTTGTAGTGCCTGCTTGCCACGCTCCCAAGATGGTCTGAGGAAGCTCGAGTTTTCCAACAGATCTCGTCATCTTCCGAGAACCCCGCAAAAATCCAACGTGCGATCCTTAATCTCTTATCTCCACGTGCAAAACAAGCAGCCAAAGAGGACCTTCAAGAACAAGAGAAGTTTGTCAAGCTAGCCAATGAATAACACGTGAAAATAATGGCGCCTTACCCATGCCTGTCGATGTCACTGGCATTGCTGAATCTTTGGCTCTTGTCAATGCTTCCGCCGATGACCCTAATCCTCCCATTTCTCAACCTGCAGCTACTGAGGATGCAGAAATGCATGATGGGACCGAAACCAACAATCAACCAGCTCAAGAACACTCAAATCTGCAGCCCATACGTTAGTTTTTCCTTTCTTTACTTCAAACAAATGTTTTTTTGTCTATATTAACTCATCCCCTATCCATTCTTGGAACTTACCAGACGCTTCATTACCCGAGAATAACGCCATGCAAGACGTGGACTCCCAAGCTGACATTAGTAATCGGACCCCTGCCGAACCCAAGATTGATCCGCCACTTTTCTCGCCGGCCTTGACCCTAGCCTCAGAGAAGCTGTCTTGCTCGAGCAAGACAATGGATTTATCTCTACTCTCCCTCCGAATCTGCTTGCCGAGGTTGATGCGCTAAGAGATCGTGTGCTTTGCCTACAGCATGTTGTCCGATCCGCCCGCACCCGTGATCCACTCACTGGTTTGCCTGTCACTTCTGCTTCCCCCATTTCCTCGGCTGGCAAGAAAGCCCCCGTCAAGGTTGACACTGTTCAGGTTCTCGATCAATCTGATATTGCTGCCCTTGTCAGGTTAATGTTCTTCCCCCAGCCTCTTCGAAGACATTCCTTACAGAAGGTTTTGGTCAATCTGTGTGAAAACTCCCGGAGTCATATGGAATGAATCAGTACCTTGCTTGAACTCCTCCAAGATGTTACACAAGATGCAGCAACAATCAATCGCAGCTTTTCCCAAGTTTCCAGTCAAGCCAGTAGAGCATTAACCCCAGTCACTCCCAAGTCGACCAGCAAATTAAGGCGTGAAACTCATGTCGGGCCCCTCACTTCCCCGGCGAAAGCGTGCCGAACTTGATTGCCCTCCAATGCTTGGAGGCCTTGTCTCTCCTCGTCACTTCCAATGACCATGTTCCGTTTTATTTCCTTACCGAGCAGCAGGTGCACGTGGCCTTACACAAACGGTCTGCCAAGAAAAGCAAGGGTAAGAAGAAGAGTAACACCTCAGTTACTTATCCAATCGTCGGTTTGCTTGCCTTGCTTGATTGTGCTAGTCTGCTTAAACACCCCAACCTCACAGAATCAATTACTAGCGTGCTTGCACTGATAGGAAGACCTTTGACTGTACTTGCCAAGAAGTTGGAAGAAAACAAGAATCAAATGACCAGTACTTCCACTTCCACTGTCCCTGGTAGTACTTTCAACGAAGCTAGTACAGCACCAGCTGAAACCGCAAGCAGTGGGGGTATTTTCCGAGCTACCAATACAACTGATGCCAGGCCCTCCCAAACAAGTTCCGATAAACCTGACGCTGCTCGCTGCACATGATCTACGAATGATTGCCAACATCCTAGATTCGGGTGAATGCTCAAGCAAAACATTCAGCCATACAGTGACATTCATTCAGGCGATCTCTACATGCCCCAAATGGCCGAGAGGTCATTGCCGCCAAATTGCTTCACGCCGATTACCTTGAAGGTCTCGCTGGTGGCAGAGGAGGAGGACGAGGAAGTAGGTTTGAAGATGGCAGTGGCTGGGAATGTGGTCGTTGCTCCCTATTATCCTACTACCAAACAGGACTGTTGGTGGTTGATCGTAGAGGATCCTAAGCAGAAGAAACTTTTGGGTTTGAAAAAGGTCACCGGTGCTACTGCCCTTCCTACTAAAATCAAATTCTCCGTCCCAACTGCTGGGAGACATGAACTCAAACTTGACTTTATCTCAGAGTGAGTATTTCTTTCCTTTGTTGTCTTCAATCACTGCTGGAAAATTTATGATTAACACATTATTTTCCAGGATTATCAAGTTCTTATATTGGTGTCAATCAGGAATTGAAGTTGGAAGCGCTTTTCATCCACAGTCGCGTCCATCTACTCATCCATCTGATAACGTTCGTTTCAGCCCTAATCGTCTATTTGACCGCCTCCCCGAACAGCTTAACTCATCTACACAAGGTCCTCCTCATCACCGCAGCTCACGATCAACAGATCTATCTAATCTCTCCCAGCCCTCTCATCAGTCACGTATCTCACGATCCCGAGCAGGCACCCTGAGAAAGATTCCCGTCAGATTGGCCGGCTGGTGATCAAGCCCGTTTTCCCAAACCGCTGCCTGAAAACATCACAGTTCAACATGCAACTTATCTCCGCCGAGAGCCACTTGCCAGTCCGATTGCTATGCAGCACCTTTCCTATCCCAGTCCTTCACACAGACATCAGCTTTCAGCACATTACGAGAATCAGAGCACAGTCCAACAACACCAATCGACGCAGATGTAATCCCCTTCAAACCAAATGCTGAATTCCCCTGATAGCCACCCCAGAGTTGGAGCTCACTCTGCTCACCAGGTCAGTCGGTCGCTAGCTCACCCCAATGGCTTTCCATCACCGCAACCATATCCCCCCGATCCTTCTCAGGAGTTGTCAGCTGGCAAGTAAATCATAGTCACCCCTAGACTGGCCAACATATTATTTTACTACACCATCTGCAGTTTCCTTAAAGTTTCACCTTAATTTCACTCATTTCATTATTAACATACTTTACATATGGTTGTATTTAGTCAACCTCAGCAAGCCTCATATAAAGTTGTACCCTCTGAACTCTCTTGATCCCCAGACTTTCAGAAGAGAAGATAATAATAACCTACTTTTATTTACCATTCCTCTTGAGCTCAAAGATACATCTACACATCACTACTTCCAGCTTGCTTGACCAAAACATATCTACATATCACTGTCTGGACCCTCAAGCCTGAACTTCTCAAAACTTATCACCGGCTGGGCGTAAACTCTTGGACCAGATTCAACCCCATCTACAACTCGGAGCTGCTGGTCAATTCCAGCAAATTTCCATCGAGTGGATTTTAATCACCCCGGAGTAACCCACCGCTGACAGGAGTCCTATCAACAAAAGAAAAATGATATGGCCAGCAGCACTCCTAGGCGGCAAACCAAACCTGGAAAAATGGACAAAGCAAAGGAACTCTCTAGTAGGTTGCCAAATCATTTAGGTCTATCGATACTCGGGCTGATGATAAATCTTTGAAATTTCCAGATACAGCAAACTCTCTGCCAAGACCTCAAGCTACCGCGCACACGGCTGAGATGCATCTTGGCTACACCGATGCATCACCAGCACCATCGTCAAGTAATCCAGTAGGGTACCGCCAGAAACCTTCCAAATCATCACCCAATGCCTCCCAGCTCGAACGGCCGAGGTCTAAAGGGTTACCAAATATTGGACCAGCACCCCATCCCAGGCCCATCCTGCAAACCCCAGATCCAATTGGTGATATTATTTTCTGAAATATGTTGGACAGATCGGGGCGCTGATTATTCCAACGGTTGTTCACAGATGACAAGAAAACCAAATTTCCACCTCTACACTGCCTTTCTTCTGTAACGACTCACGCTGGGATGTTGGTGAAACAAAAACAAAGAGAGTATGATATTTCTTGTTGTTAGTATAAGAAACGAGAAAAAAAGACAAAATCTAGAAAAGGAATAAAGAGACGATTTTGTATCTATCTACATAGTTGGCTTACCTGGGATGTCGGTGATGTGAACAAAAACAAAGAGAGTGAGGAAAAAGAGAAGTTCACCGACATCTGGAGAAGAGTCTTTTAGAGAAGAGAGAAAACATGATATAAGCATCCAGGTGAAGTATATGCTAACATGTGTGTATGTGTATATAGAAATAAGATTATGTATACATAAGCCATAATAGCCACCCCCTCGAAAAGACTCTGATAGTCGGACAAAAACTTGGACGGGAAAAGAAAAAAAAATTACAGAGAGGGCAAAAAAGATAAAAGAGAAAAAAAAGAAAAAAATCCACCGGAGAGATCGAAAGAACCTGAAATAGAGAAGCAATTATGTCGTTATCTTGACTTCACACCAAAAGCAATTCACAATTCATGAAGCGAGACGGACAATCGCGGGGGATGTATGTGTCTCGCAGCTAGCGCATACTAATCCCCCTGGTACTTGCCATAATAGATGCCCGCTAACCCGTAGCGGACATGTTGAGGCTGGACAGGATCCTCTCGAAAAGCATCGGACCCAAAGCCTTCGTCATGATGTCGGCAAGTTGTTCATGCGTTGGGACCCAGCTGATGGCAAGTCAATTGCGGTGCAGCTGATCATTGACATAAAAACAGTCGCGCTCGCAATGCCGGGTACGCTTGTTGGCGGAATTGTCCTTTGAAATTTTGACGGCGGCGTCGTTGTTGCACATGAGGGTAGGTCTGATGGTTTGATTCGTCATGTCAAAAAATAGCTCCTTGAGCCATACGGCGTGGCGTGCAGACCAACCAAGCGCCATGAACTCGGCATGACACGTCGACGATGCAACTGAGGGTTGCCGCTTGCTAGCCCAGAGAATCGGACAACCAAACAGGGTCGTGATTGAACCGTGAGTTGAACGTCCAAACTTCACCGCCCCAGTTGGCATCCACCCAGGTTAGCATGGCACGATCTTCAGAAGGTTCAATGACGAGGCTCCTACACCCGAAAGCCTTGACATAGCCAAGAACCTGCTGCACGGCCCGCCAGTGTCTAAGCGCTGGAGATTTGGCAAAGCGAGCAAGAAATCCAACCGCAAATGAAAGATCCGGCCTGGTCGCAACCGCTAAGTAATTCAACAAGCCGATAATCGACAGGTAACCATTCGGGTTGATGCTTTCGTCGGCAGAAGAAGACGACGTGAGCGACACGGTCTCTTTGAGCGGGATGGACCTCGTAAGCGTGGCCGGCGTGGTGAAGGTGTCGAGTATTTTGTTTGTAAGGAAAGGTTGAGAAAGTAAAAATTTAGACAAAGAGGGCCGCTCAACCTTGATGCCTACGATGGTGTGCAAGGACTCGTCCCAAGTGGTCCTAAGCCTTGACTCCAAAGCAGCACGGAAATCAGCCATGACTCGATCAGACGATGCCGTGACCACACCATCATCAATGTGGATCCATACGAGAATCGTATCATTGTCACGTTGCATATGATAAAACGAATCGCCGTAGTAACTGACATTAAAACCAATAGTTTGCATTACTTGCACAAAATGCTTCCACCAACACCGGCCACCCTGCTTGGTGCCGTAGAGACCTTTGTCGAGCTTGAGCGACTTCCCTTGATGTTAGGTGGGCACTTCCATGCCGTCAGGAACCTTAATCCAAACATCTTCATCGATGTCGCCATGCAGGTACGCTGCCGTGATATCGAAAGATTGGACCAGCCACTGATTCGCAGCAGCCAGAGTGAACAACATTCGTAAAGATGCAAAGGTGGCCGTAGGCACCCACGTGTCATGATAATCTTGGCCAAATATCTGACTGAATCCCCAAACAATGTACCGTGCCTTGTACTTCTTAATCGAGCCGTCCTGATTACGCTTGATATCAAAAAGCCATCGAGCATCGGTTTGCTTGCGGCCGGGCGGTACGTGCTCGAAATGCCAAACCCCCATATTCCAGATGTTAGATAACTCATTATCAACAGCTGCAGCCCATTTGTCGCCATCTTTTCTGGAGACAGCTCTTGCATAGGTCCGAGGCAATAGTTGGGTTCGAGTAACGTCTGAAACTCCCGTGTTCTCGGGCAGTTGGCCCATGATGGTGTTCTCAGCCTTGTTGGATCCAAGGACCAGCGCGGCGTTGAAGATCATTGGATTAACATCTTCCACATTTAGCAATTTGTCGATGGAACGACGAATGGGAGGGTCAACTGACCCTTTTTCCTGGTCCAGTTCATGGGATGGGAGAGGAATGGGTATTGATTCAACTTTTGAGGTGGGATCCGTGTTTAGCAAACGGTTGACCAAAGAGGATGTCGTCAGAGGCAACAAGGTTGGTTTTGGAGGATTGATAATTGGCGTCGTTGAATATGGAAAAGTCGCAATGGAAGATTCAAAAAAAGTATTATTATGAGGGACCCAAAAAATCCAACCTTTTCCACCCTGTACATAACCTACTAGGTTACAGCGCCACGCCCGCACATCGGTCTTGCCCGCCCTGTACATGTCCGGTTTATGCACGAAAGCGACCTTGCCAAAAGCACGCAAGCAATCAAAAGCCGGCTTAGACCCTAGCATCATTTCTAGGGGAGTCTTATCCCCGGTGAGCAAGTTGATAATCCGGTTGTGAGTAAAATAGTCCCACAAGTAGGCAAATCCCCAGAACTTAACTGGTAGCCCCGACGACGTAAGTGCAGTTCTTGCAATCTCCCCAACCGTACGATGAAGACGTTCAGCAGCACCGTTTTGCTCGGGTTCATAAGGCATTGAATGTTGGTGTTCGATGCCCTTATTCTTTAGCCAATTAAGGAACGATTTGGAAGTAAACTCCCCGCCTCCATCTGTCCGGAAACGCTTGAGCTTCTTTCCAGTAAGTCGCTCTATTCGTTCGATGTAACGCTTAAAATTCAAACAGACGTCGCTTTTGTTCTTCATTAGAAAACCCTCAGAGTAGGTAGAAGCCAGATCACAAAAAACCACGAGGTACTTTACCCCGTTGAAACCTTCAACAAAGGGTCCAAGTACATTGGAGACAATGGTGTCCATGGGCAAAAGTTCCATCTCGTCTGACAATCGGGTTCCCCGGGCTCGCTTGCTTTTGCTCATGAGGCAATCTTCACAAACAAAGTCCTTGTTTGTTAGCTTAAAAGGAAGTCCAGGGAAAGCATTAGATGCACACATCTTAATTATGTGTTTCAAGCTAATTTGCCCAAGTCGCCGGTGCCACATCAGTGCATCGGTGGATTTAATCGATAAATCAAAAACTGAAATTTCATTCGTGGAAGTGGAGGAAGGCAAACGAGAGGAGTGACAACAAGATTGCGGAACAACGATTACAGGCGGATTTGAACATTTCACCATAGCGGGAACCTGCCACCGCCGGTGAATGGAATAAGATTGCAAGGAGAAACCGTTGGTGAAAGAAACCGATGCATTACCGTTTTCATCCACTGTTAGCATTCCGCCTCCAAGTCGAAGTAAATTGGCCGATAGTAGCGTACATGTGGCATCTGGACTATAATAAACGTTTTGGAGAGTGATCAAACCAGACGCATTCCTAATTGTCATCTTCCCAACTGTGGTGACAAAGGATTGTGATGTATTAGTTGCCACAGCTAGGGGAATGGGAGTCTTTAAAATGGTACAGTCGTGGAGGAAGCTTAAGTCGTTGGTGAAAGTATGTGATGCGCACGAATCCAAACCAAATAATCTTCCTCCTTGCTTAAGGAGATGATCCACCTCTGCTTGAGTGACCTCCGGGTTGAAATCGTTGAGTGAAACCGACTGAAGGACAGGAATAACCGAATTGCAGTTGTTGTCCACGTCTTTGGTGATGTCGGCGCTATTGGCATGAAAATTTCCACGTGCAGGTGCCGTGTTGGATCTCGTGCCGACAGGGTTGGGGTTGTAATTTTGACGGAAGGGGTTGGTTGTTGGAGGAGCGGTCAAAGTTGGTGGTCGAGTGCACTCTGAGGTGTTGTGATTGCTCATTCTACATCTTGAACACCATTTGGAGGTGCTGGAAGTTGCATTGGTTGATGACCGTTGTCCAGCGACATTACCAACCCCGGTGGTTTGGGCATGATCATTGCCTCCCCGACAATTCTGCCTAAAGAGGGCAAGTTCCGTTTTGGCCAACCTGACCAACTCAGTGTTCTTCACGGCAGATCCATCATGCTCGATTCTTTGATCCAATTGCCTTGCGACGTTGACAAAAGGAAAACTCTCGAGATTTGGCAGGGAGAGATGAAAAAACAAATCCGTCAACGATTCCTCAGTCACAGGAAAACCAGATCAAAAGAGATTTTTTGTTGCATTCTCAACACGGCGAAAGTGGGAATCAATATCCGCTGATTGGTTGAGGTGGTTGAATTTCATGTCAAGTAGGTCCTTGACAATTGAAATGTGAGAAGATCGGCTGCAGAGAGTGAAAGTCTCCATAACGAGGCGCAACCCGTCTAAACCAGAGGGCTGCTCGGCAATGCTGACTCTAAAGTTGTCATTGACGGTGGACAGGATGGCCATTTTTAGAAGGGAATCCTCGGATGAATCCAGTATAATATCTGGATCATCCAATGCTAAGTTACGGTTCAAAACATTCTTGACTGACTGGCGGAGCATAATCAGCCAAGAGTGGAAGTTGGACCCATTGACGTCCAGGTTGGGGACCATGACGATCGACTTGTGAAGGGAGTTGGTGAGCTCCCGCATGGAGGGTTCCCAAGGACTCAAATCGCTAGCGGGAGGGTTTGCAGCAGCAGCCGGTGGCGTGAGTCCTAAGGCCTGCTGCATTTTGGTGAGTAATAGGAGTTGGTGGACCGTCTGCTCGTCAAACAGCATGCTTTCTGACGATGGAGAGGAAGAAGAGCCCAAATGGGGCTTCGGAGCGGACGATGAGGGCTTGTTGGGTTTGGAGGTGGATGGCTCGGGCGTCCCGGGATCGATAACAATGGTCGGAGCCGGTGCCTTGGCTTTTCCAGAGGAGGTTGACGACAACGGTACCGTTGGCCGGGATTTATCTTGTGTAGCCGACCCAGCCAACGGTGCTATGCGATCCCAAAGGGCCTCCATGTCATTGGCCCCTGATGACAGTTGATTGTTGTTTGATGATCTGCAATAGGATGGATTCGAAGGCAGGATGGGTTGGGAAACGTGGCGGGTTCGAGATGCTGATCTTGAAGACGACCTCGCATTGAAGGCAGGTCGAGTTGTTTGCCTTGGCATTCGATTGTCCGACATGATTGGCTTTTGGATGATGGGTGATTTTATCGACTCTCGAGATAAAAACGCTTTGGTTTGAGTTTTCAAAATGATTAAGTTCGGCGAGAACAAGGGCTCATAACCTGTAACGACTCACGCTGGGATGTTGGTGAAACAAAAACAAAGAGAGTATGATATTCTTGTTGTTAGTATAAGAAACGAGAAAAAAAGACAAAATCTAGAAAAGGAATAAAGAGACGATTTTGTATCTATCTACATAGTTGGCTTACCTGGGATGTCGGTGAAACAAAAACAAAGAGAGTGAGGAAAAAGAGAAGTTCACCGACATCTGGAGAAGAGTCTTTTAGAGAAGAGAGAAAACATGATATAAGCATCCAGGTGAAGTATATGCTAATATGTGTGTATGTGTATATAGAAATAAGATTATGTATATATAAGCCATAATATCTTCTTCCTTGAAGTATCCTCTTTTGGCTCAGGACAAACAGAAGGATGCGGCTAACAACGTTTCCCCTGGATCATCACAGGCTAAAGACGCGCGCAGAACTACGACCAACAATGAAGACTGTGACACATCAATGGAACCGTCTAGCACCGGAGATCTGGTAATTGATGAAGTGGCAGATGATGGGGTGATCAGGTGCATATGCTCTGTTACCACAGATGATGGGTTCACTATTCAATGTGAAACTTGTGAGGTTTGGCAGCATGCAGTCTGCGTCAGCGTGCCAATTGATGAGGTCAGTTTTTGGCGCTGACCTATTTGTAGAACATTGCTCAAGCTAATTCCACCTGAATCCCACTTCCATGTGATTCACATCATCATCAATTTTTCCAGGTTCCAGAGCATTACGTTTGTGACATGTGCAATCCTTCTCTTGAGAGTCAAAAGCAGCTCATCGAAATGGCTACTCGGGCAGAACAAATACAGCGGCAAAGACTCAAGAAAGAAGCAGCCACTCGATCCCAGGACCAGCCAGCTGACAAAAACTCCATCACACATGGGTAGGCTGAGCTAGAGGCGTTGACAAAATTTGCTCCGGCATATTTCAAGTATCTCTCATCAGCTATTAAAGAGAAGGTTGGGTTCTGTGTATTTGTCTAACAATAATGGAATGGTAATCTGACTTATATGGATCTTCACCCCTCAAAACAGCATCTGATCACCCTTGCCAAAATGTTTGGGATCTTCCAAGTTTCCTTTGTCAATAAAATTACCAATTGCAAAGGGCACTTACAGGTTCAAGTTATTGAAAACCTTTGGGTAATTTATTACTTGAAAGGATTGACCCGTAATCAAACGGTCAACATTACCGGACGGCCACATTAAGTCTTACTGGATGGTAGCTTTTGCAAAAGTGGGTCCTTGAAAGAAAGAAAAAATGAAAAAATGATTGACCGCTTGCCTGATATGTTAGCTGATGATCATTCGGGAGCGGATGTTTGTAGTGGTCCGGACAACTCCAATACTGGTTCGCAAGAATTCTTTACTAAGGTTGCAGGCCAGCTTACATAATGATACACTCTTCTTAGCAAATCATAATGTCATGGATTATTCACTTGTGGTCGGCTTTGATGAAGAAAAACAAGAGATGTATATTGGGATCATAGGCAAGTTCACATCACCTACTGTGCACTAGAAAGCTTCAGAATATAACTCTTTGAATGTATACGAAATAATAATCACTCTTTATAGACTACCTCCAAACTTACTCTTGGGATAAAAGGTGACTTTTGTTTTCCTTTATCTTTCTGATTTGTCAATGGCACTGATAAAAATAAACGTTTGGAAAGGCTCAAGACACTTGTGAAAGAGCTAGGCAGTAGTAGCAAGGAAGCCCCCACAGTGATCACACCATCCTTATACAAAGCGCGATTCAGGCGTGCTAGTAAGTAAATTACTATCTCGCACACCCCCAAAATGCATTTTTTTATGAAAATTTATTTTGTGCTTTCTTAGTGAGTAAATATTTCTCGGTGACACCAGACCCATGGATGCACAAGTGGAAGCCATATCTCTCGCCCTCAGAAGAGGATTCCATTGGAGCTAGTGCCGATAAGGAAGGACCCAGATTGGCCGAATCTGCGCGGTAAACGCTAAACCCACCATGCTGCGCACAGCCACCCACAGTCTTGTCGTTCCTCAATCCAGTTCTTAACAAGCAGTTGGAACCATTGATAACACTCAAGCCTTATTCAGTTGGTTCCGTGGACATCATTCATTGGGTGGCTATCTTGTCCAACAGTGGTATGTCTCGCATTCAGCTATATCTCTTGTTCTTGGATTTCTCTTCCTTGGCAAGATCCCTTCAAATGTACATGATTGAAGGACTTGGTTGCGCCATTTGAAGGGATCAAACCTTGTCAAGAGAAATCTGAGCAAATAATCACTCAATCACCTTTTAATTGACATACATTTTGCACTTCTTCTTTTGTACAGGATCACTGCATGGAATTTATTGGAAATCTCTCAAATCAAAATAATGATAAAACTCAAGCCTTATTGGCAAAGACTCAAGAAAGAAGCGGCCACTCGATCCCAGGACCAGCCAGCTGACAAAAACTCCATCACACAAGGCTCCCCTAGCATATCTAACCAGGCAGGCGCAGATGAACAGGATGAATTGTTTGTCTACTCGCCAGCAGCCAGTATTGCGATGAGCAGGGTAAGTAGCGGAGCTTGCGTCAACGACCCTCCCCCCGGCGAACTTTCCGGATAAAGTCCTAGTGGCAATGCAAGAGGCAAGAGCAAGCCAACCTCCTCGGCTCACCTTGACAAATGCAAGTATATCTGACAAAAAGACCAATATCAATCCATGCTTATTCTTTGTTTTTGCTTTACTCAGTGTCAGCAACTCCGTATGCCAATAATGGTCTAGGCTTGTCCGGCTTACAAGAAAGTCCTACATCTATGCCTGCCCCGCGAGTTGACGATTTGTCCGTGTCAAGAGATCCAATTCCTCGCAAACCCGGGCGTAAGGCTACAAAAATTGCTCAAACCAAGCTGAATTCATCATGCTGATATTAAGTCTCAGGTTCAGCAGCTAATTGCCCAATACTTGAGACTCCAAACCTTGTGAAAATGACGTCCCAGTTGGTTCAGATGCGGAGGTGCCTAGTCAAGAAGTTGATTCTACCGAAAGGAACTACGCTTTGCCGGCTTCGGTCAAACCACCCTCTACTTCTACAGGACCCTGCAAGTCGCCCGTTCAAGTCCTCAATCATTTACCTCCAACCACCAACATGCCTACTAAGTCTCAACGGGCTGTACCTCATGCCTTTGCGAGCACACAGTTCCTTCCAGTCACGATGTCCGAGCTTCCACCTCCCTCAAAACTGACGATCAAAGCCATCCCACCCTCTAACATCAACTTTTTCCAATCATTAGCTACCAGTCCATTTTGCCCAACCTTCTCCAATTTGCTCAACAATTCATCCACGTCTTCATTGCCTCGACTGATCACCCACGGAGTCTTCAGTACTCAACCCATTTCTCGCGGTACCTACATTGCTTCGATAAAAGGCTTGATTACCTCGATGAAAAAATATACCGACGATGTTTATAATCAATATGCCAGTTTAGGATGCACGAAGCCCTATGTGAAAAGGCCCCTCGCTCCCACGACCCGAAGCCTGCCAATGTACCTAATTTATCTCGAAGTGGAACGCCATCAAGTCACATGTGCTCTTTTCCTACGACCGGGTTAGATCATCACCATCACTCTGATAAGCGTTGGTTGACTGCGGGTTAGTAGCTTCATGAACTTGAGTGAATGTTGAAGTTTCATTGACACCTTGTTTTTGGGCCTGTTCTTGCAGATTGTTTTTTGGGCCTGTTCTTGCAGATTGTTTTTTGGGCCTGTTCTTGCAGATTGTGACCAACCGTTGCCGTGGGAAGTATCCTTTGGAATCTTTGCCGCTAGTGATATCTCCCGTCGCAAAGAAATCATCCTACCCTGGGAGTGGGACGATCACCATTTAGTCCACCTTCTACCTCGATTACTCAGTCATTCTAGTACCTTCGAAGCTCAACAACAGAGGAGCCCTACTTTGCCTCCTGTCCGAATCCAGTTTCTGCCTTGGTCACTGAGCGATCTCAAGTTACTCAGCTGTAAATTAGCCGCAGTTATGTTGACACTGTTTGCGTTGACAATGTTTGGGTTGATGTTTTGTGGATGCGAGAGGAAGAGAAGCTGTGCTATCAATCTCATATGGAAGGTGGGGTGCCTGAGTGCAGGAGAGCCAATGTTTCCAACTAATCAAGATGGCTTTCTTGGAAATGAAATCTATCTCTAGTCTGAAAGAGCGACAGGAAAGTAACCTTCCTTTAACATTTCAGGAGCGTTTTAGACTCGTCCTACACTCATTCTTGGAACAGCCAAACCCTGTCCTATCCAAGATCGGCCGAAATACCAATTCAAATGCTAGCGCGCCAAGTACTACACGACAAAAGAAACCAAAGATCGACTTGGGCCCTTTGCTTGGATTAAGGCGAGATTGGTGGCTTCATTCAGCAAGTGAACCCATGCAGACTGATGCATTGCGGACGGCTAAAGCAACAGGGAAGAAGAAAAAACGGCCCAGGAGTCGAAGCGTCTTCAATCCTAAGCCCTCGGTACACAAGATCCGGCAACTAAGTGACGTCGGTGAGCTACAACAGCCAGGTGTAACTGTGGCAAATCCAATCGCCCAAAAAGAACTCTTACCGCCGGAGGTTGAACCTAGCCAAGCGCCAAGTGCTTATCAACCGACTTCAGTTCAGACAGAGCTGCCAAGAATGGACTCCGACACTCAATTCAGCACTTGAAGTCACTTGGACCATCACAGGACTCCTCTTCCACAATCATCCACCATACATGGCGCCCCTCAGACCAATTTAATAAATGGTGCCCGTGTCAACCACTCATCTATCGTTTTATCCGTTCCAGATATATTGCCCGATCTATCTGCCCCGTCAAATTGTACCCATCTGCAAAATCCCGATGATACAATGTCCATAAACTGCGCAACTGAAGGCACTCAACGTTTAGAGGTAGAGTCACAAATGGTACCTGAACCCACGGAGGTTTCTCAATCGGAATTGTTGACGGTGGATAGCCAAGGTGTCTCGGATCCAAGCACTCGAGTATCGGAGGTTCATAGGGCAAAAAAAGATGATAGCGATTAAGCAGGCTTCGGAACAAATCAGCTCGACCACGTAATGGAAATAGTTTCAGCCAGTCAAGTAACGGAACTACGAGAAAAGACCATCTTGGATGAAATCTTTGATCTGTTGGAACCAAAAACAGAAGTCAATAGATTGTTGTCAGCCTCCCTGATGCCAAGGACAAGTCCTTCTAGCTACAGGTGGTGCAAGGATAGATGGAAAGAGTACAAAGACTCTGGGTAAGGTACAAAAGGTGCAATTCCCAAAAGATATGGGGGAATTGTGCTGTAAATTTTTAGAGAAAAAGGTGGTAATAATTATATTAAATAAATTTAATATAATTAAAACCAGAGGGGCCTGATAAATCAGGGGTGGTTTAGATCCCTCTAAGGTATCTTACAAATAAATGCAGAGGATTTAGGTACCTGGAACACTGGGGCCTGTTGGAACAGGGGTGGTTTAATCCCAGGAATGGAAATGGGGGAATATCTTCAAGAAAAAGGGTTATTACTTACTAGTAATAAACCTTGAGGGATCTTGGGGATATTCTGGGTGGAACTGGACAGTTTGAAGCGCTTTGATGGATGTATGGTGGAGCTGGGTGGTCACTGTGAAGTTGTTGGGGAAGACAGGGCTAAAGAATAACTACTAAGAAGCTTACCAGACTGTGTTATAAAGATGTATATATCTAATAAGAAGTGGGTAAGGTGGTTAGTGGGTATTGGGAAGCGTGAGGAGCCTTCTTTGGGCGGTTGAAGAGCTCCTTAAATAGTCTTGAGTTCCCTCTGGGGACCCTGTAGGTGTTATTGGCCAACTTGTGGGATCTTTGGACCACATTTTGGCCATGTTTGCTTTCTTGGTGACGCTTCAGCAGCCCTTGCTTTGAATACACGTCAACAATTGTTTTTATTAATGTATTTTTATATTTATATTGTCTTACAGTCTGTAGTACATCAGTACTGGTTGTTATAGATTTAATACTAGTGGCTTATTTGTATTTTATACTAAGCCACAGTATTGTTTGTACTGTTTGTTCAGTCAGTATATTTTAATTATATGTATAAATGATAATACAATCTAGTATAATTAATTATTTAATCCCCAGTAACCTTTATTACATATATAACATATGTAATGAGGTCACTGGGGCGTGTTTCTACTGATTTGGGGTGTACCTGAGTGACTGTGGAGTCCGCGTGCCAAGCTGAGAGTCTGTAAGGGGCTTAATGCTTGCGCGGGGGCTTGTATCCCAACTTTGGCGCGGGCTTTCAGACACGCGGGTTGGACTTCAAGTTCTGCGGACTGCGGTACGCGGGGTTTGAGTAAAACACGGTGTATTTACACTATCTCTCCTAATTTACACAACACCTCATTTCCGTGACTGGAAATGGGGTTTAAGCATATGTATATATGTATATAAGCATTTAATTACGGCAAGTACTTTTTATTTAAAAGGTACTTGCTAATTCTTCTTTGCTAATTTACATAGTGAAGGAGTGGGAATTAGGGGTACCTGTGAGTGAGGTACCCTAGGTTAAATTTAGTGTAGATTCAGAATATCAAATAATATTCTACATATTATTTGATATTCTATATATTTTTTATAATAATTTTGTGGTAAACTTGTGACAGGTTGCTCTGTCATAGTAGCAAGCTGACAATTGTCTTATCTCCCTGCTGATGCGCCGCTTGCAGAAATGAAGCTTCCCTTGAGTCCCTCGAGTTCTCCTGAGGAAGGTGAAGTTCAAGAGGAAGAAGTGGTTGAGGAGCACCCAACGCACGCTTCACCACCTGGCCCTACCCCTGGTTACCAGTTCCCGGCGTCTCCGCCGAGCGCATATCTCAAGGAAACCTTTTATGAAAATGCATTAGATGCTGCCTCTGGATTTGTGGAGCCGTTGGAAACTAATTTAGATGCTTCCTCTAAATCTATGGAGCCGTTGGAGGTCAAGTAAAAGGTCAAGACAATGATTATCTGCGAAAGGCCGCCGTGAAAGCAATTGAATCACCGCCTCAAGATTTCAGATCCTCATCACCCAAATTGGCTTTGGTTGAACGAGTTGATCAATCCATGCTTGTGCATAAAACAATAACCAACGAAGACCTGCCCGCCATAGCTCATCTCCACAATGCCGATGTGACTACTGGAGCCCAACTGATTCAAAGCCAGGCCAAAACGGATGACCAATGCAACCACCCTATTCAAAGTCAGACCCCTCCTTCAGATTTGAGGATTTCCCCGTTTGTTCAAGAGGTTCTGGCGAGCCCAAGCCATCTGATCCTGCTGACTCTCCTCACAAATCTCCAGATCAGGCTCATCATACCAGCCAGATACAGGATACAGTGATGACTGTCAAGAAGCAACAATTGAGAACCAAGTTACATCTGAGGCTGTCGCAAACATTCCTGGCCAACTGATATCTGTTCAAGAACCCAAAACTCTTCATCTGACATCTCAAGAAACAATCAGGCCATTGCCCAAGTCACTGGTTTCTCCCTTCTCAGCAATCTGCGAGTATACGTAGCGAATCACACCTGGAATCTCAAGGTTTATTTTCAGTTTGTTTATTTTCTACACAGAAAATCCGCTTGACTGATTTTGTGTTTCTGTTACAGATGATTCCTCTCTCAGCCAGCTTTATGAGGGATCTGAAGAGCACTTACTAGATTCGGATGCTTTGACAACCATATGCCCAACAATGAAGTGCTGCTGCAGCACAAGATACTCAACCAAGAGCAAGTAGAGATGCACTGTCAAGAATAACATGAAGTGCCGGCTCAAGAGCATCACAACATTTGCAATCAAACAAAGCAAGCGTTTTAGACCCGTCCTACATTCATTCTTGGAACAGCCAAACTCTGCCCCATCAAAGATCGGCCGAAATACCAACTCAAATGCTAGCGCACCAAGTACTACTCGACAAAAGAAGCAAAAGATCAACGTGGGCCCTTCCTTATCCATCTCCCAACCAGGGGATCAGAAGAGCGGAATAGTTAAATCTGATGTGATCTTACTTTCAGAGAGCTCCAGCAACTCGTACCAGAGTTTCAAGCCTTTTGTGACGAGTCTGCTAGAAAGCTCCAGAACCCTAATGTCTTGGGTGATTTCATTGGGGCTAGAATCGTCGGCCGATGTAAGTTTGGTGAGAACATACATTTGACAAACACCAAAAAAAAATCAAGATCACACGTTGCCTGAATGATTTTCATCATGTTTGTTTGTAGGTGCTCCACTTACCTTGGCACCAGTGAAAGATAAACCGGAATTGAATCAAGCGCAAGATTAAGACTATTCAGATGAATTACAACAAGAGCATTACCCATACACTGCTCACATAAGACTCATCCTCAATCAACACATAAACAAAACTAACCCATTTATCCATCTCACAGTCATATACGTGACTTTTTTGGTAAATGATTCAAGTATGGATGCTCTTTCTGGTTATCAGTCTCTTTGACAGCAACCATTTTTTTTTTGACTTTTTTCATATTTTTTTGTTCCACTTCCAACAGTGTTTTTTTGGGACAAAACTGCCTTGATTTTATTTTTCTTGATGTTTTTCAATGTTTTCTTGTTTTTTTTTGAGCGGGTTCTATAAAATTGAAAAAAACATTGTGACGAGTGTGACAAGGCTGTATTATGTACATAAATATGCTGTCTTGCACTTGGGCTGGTGAGGACTGCAACATCCACCTGTTTGTGATGGTGGGCTCCACAGTCTAGTCTTGTTGAGACTACAAACGAGACTAGAACGTTGAGACAAGTTTGTAGTCTCAATGTTCATCAGGCCTGAGCTAAATTACACTCACTCAGCTGTGCTCGGATGTGCACTTAGACTAGCATTGATGAGCTAGCTTATATGTAAGGAATAAATACATATTCTTTGTTTAAGAGATCCAATACAAAGAGCTGCATGATGCAGGTCCAAAGCTACATAATTTGTTGCACGATGTCACCCGACGTCGGGTGACAATTTATTTTTCCTGGTGCATGTCAACATAAGTCATTAATAAGTCATTATGTTAACTTTGAACACCCCTGCCTTAATCCCCTTCTGGTAGCCAATTTCCCCTGACCATGCCTTGATATTCTGCTCAAAAAGAACTCCTCAATGAGCTCAAAATCCACATCCAAAGACTCATTGTGTCATTTTGATCAAACACCAACAATAATCTTGAACTTCCATCTTCAAACACCCCATGGTGGACACTAGTTTTCTCAATACTCTACCTTATCAATTGCAACAACAACAAAAGTCATATACTCAAATCTCAGGCATAAATATTTCTTCTGATTAACTCAACCCAATTGCCAATGGCAGTGACTGGAGTGGCCAGTCAGAAGAAATAAATCCAACAGTCACAAAACTTGCTATTCCAGATGTTGGCACTTCACTTGGGTACTTCAGATTCTTGCTATTTGGAACCCCGGATTCTTAGGCCCCTGTCACGCTGCAACCAATGAGCTCAGCTTTGACTACTCATTGAACTTCAAAATGCATCCTCAGCTTCAAATGCATATTCAGTTTTGATATGCTTTGACAAATGCATCTTTGACACTTTCAATTCAAAAGCAATTGTGTGACACTTAACTCAACAAACATCTTCGACATTTAGTCAGCCTCCTTCAAACCAGCATTTCTAAAAGCTAGGAATTGCTTAATCCGGTGATCCTCAGTATCTTCGAACTAATCAATAACCCTTCTTTGATTAGCACTCAAGATCTGAATCCTTAGCCTGGCACTTACCCTCTTTCATAAAGCCTTGCACTTAACCTTACCTTATCACCTAGGATTTACTCATCACTCATCTGTTCGAAGTTTGTTTTCATCACATGTTTGAATCAATCATAGTTACAGTCATAGCATTTTTGTTTCAACCTCATTGGTACATCTTTCATATCCGTGTATTTACTTCATACTTGTATTTATTGAATTATGTGTTGAAATATCCAATCAGCCCAACTATTCGAATAAGCATATTCATAACGGTATTCTCATCAAAACTTGAACTCGCAAGCGCCTCGAACAGTTTTTCTTTTCTTTAGTCAATCAAATAATTCAAAGACTAAAGAAAAGAAAAACTGTAAGTCAATCTCAATCACTTCTGGTCGGTGGTAAGGATGGAATATTAATGGTTTCTTTATTTTCTATTTCTCTCATTTTCATTTATTTAGTTGTTTGGCTCCATCACAATTGTCATGTCGTATCATCTCCACCCCAATCATTATTGAATCTCAACAGGTCTTTATTATTCTCTTTTATCATATCATTTCTTAAATTGTTTTCTTACTTGATATTCTTCTTCCATATCTCATAGATTCTCTTATCTAAATAGTTGTCGTCGGGTAGTATTAACTCCTCCTCATCATCTTGTCAACTCAGGTTAGATGTTAGTATTATTTCTCTTCTCTTTCTGTTTCAGTCAATCAAATAATTCAAAGACTAAAGAAAAGAAAAACTTTGTTTGGCTCCATCACAATCGTCGTGTCGTATCATCTCCACCCCAATCATTATTGAATCTCAACAGATTCTCTTATCTAAATCGTCGTTGTCGGGTAGTATTAACTCCTCCTCATCATCTTGTCAACTCAGGTTAGATATTCTCTTATCTAAATCGTCGTCGTCGGGTAGTATTAACTCCTCCTCATCATCTTGTCAACTCAGTTCCTTGCCAAGATCCAAAAACTATATGGTAGCAAGAGTCATTCAAGGATAAAACAGGAAAATACTGAATATGAGTGAAAACGAGCAAAACCCAATCAAAAAATCTGATCTAACCAACGCAGAGAAGGCAAGACTTGCACTAGCTTCAAAACGAGCGACATTAAAAGACATGAAAAGTCTTAAAGAAGACCAAGCTCATGCCATCGCAATGACTACAGTACTGCTCTGTCTCGGATCAAAATCACCAATCCCCTCAATGACGACAATTACCCCGTGTGGGCAAAGCAAATATTAGGAAATGTATCATCCTTATATCTCAACCATCTCCTTGACACCGAGGTGCTTGATAGAACTACCGACATGGACCACATCAATAGCCGATGTCTGGTGGAATTCATATTTGGAAGAATGGACAAGACCAAGTCCCAACTATTCCAAACGTTATATGAACAAGAGATGTTAAACTACAAAGCATCAAACAAATGTGATCCAGGAATCCTATGGTTCCTAATCAAAGATCACCACCAATGCGAAAACGAAGCCTCAATCTTCTTCATCAACAACAAGATTGATTTGCTTAAACAGAAAGCCGACACGTCCATAACCGACCACGTCGATGCCTTCATGAAATTGAAATCTGATCTGACTAGTCGAGGCGAAGAAACTAGTGATAAAGTTCTTGCAAGAAAATTATTAACCTCTTTACATCAAAAACACTACGACGAAGTCAGACATATCATTGGAAACATTGTACCGTTAAATCTCCGACAAGTCATGCTAGCCTTGAAACAATACGAGGAAGAAACGAAGCAATTTCAGGAAACTTCGTCGACCAAGTTAACCGATAAAATGCCTAGCTTGAACTTAGCAAGCAATACCGGCGTTAGAAAGAAATGCACGCCCACTGTATGTCAAGGTCCTCATGAAGCTTCCAAATGCTTTTTCAGACCCAAGAACGCCGCCACCAAAAAGGAGTGGTTCAACAAGCTCAGGGCTAGAAAAACCGCCAACCACGTTGAGGTATCAAATCTAGTCGAACAAGATAAGACCACTGAAAGCCCGACGTCTAACCCTGTGGCTAATAACACTGAAAAGAAGAAAAAGTCATGTGCGTTCATCACTTTTGGAGTAGAAGCAAATTCTGTCAACTCCATCAGGGAAGCCATATGGGACTCAGGTGCATCGCAACACATGTTCAAATCCAAGGATTTCTTCAATCAATCAACGATGAAGAACCCAGAACCCGATCAGTCATCAGTTGGTACTGCTGGATCTCAAGAACTAGCAATCAAAGGAATTGGAACCGTTTCATTGAAAGGGCAGAATATACCCAGTTTTCAACTCAAGAACACGCTACTCGTCCCAGGTCTTCAACACAATCTCATTGCAGCCGGTGCACTACAAAAACAGGGAGCCACAATCAAATTGGACCCAAGGAATCAAGATTGTTTTGAAGTGGTTATTGACGATGAGATATTTCTTAGAGGACGTTTCGAAAATTTCTTGATGATAGTCAAGATTGAATCGGTCAGTACATCAAATCAAGACTCAATATCAAGAAATGAAACTAATCTAACTGAATCTGAAACATTAAACAATCGATTAGGCCATTTGAACAATGAATACCTGAAAAAGACAACAGGAATCAAACCGGACAAGATGACTGATTGCGATACCTGCAGGATGTCGAAATCCACTAGACTCCCATTCTCAGGAACTCAACCAAAAGGATGTAATCCGCTACACAAAATACATATTGATCTCAGCGGCATAATCCGAATCCCTTGTATTTACAACTATAATTACTTCATGTTGTTGATTGATGAGGCTACCCGGATGACTGTCATTCTTTTTCTAAAAACTAAAACAAAAGAAGAAGTTTTTGATGCAATAAACCTATTCATAAATCAAGTTGAGAGACATTGGGATAAGAAATTCAAAATGATAACGACTGATGGAGGGAGCGAGTTTATCAATTTGTTACTGGGACCGTACTGTGACGAGTTGGGAATAATGAAAAATACCACCGCGCCGTATACTCCCCAGCAAAACTCGATTGTTGAACGAAGTATGCGAACAATAGTCACCAAGGCCAGATCTCTCATGATACATAGCGGTGTACCTCCCCGTTTCTGGAGTCTGGCATGTCAATCGGCGGTATTTATTCAAAATTGAATATATACTAAATCCCAAAAAGACACAGACGAAATACCCTATGTGTTATGGTATGGTCATAAACCAAACATTGATTATATCAGAACTTTTGGATGTTTATCTTACATTCACAACAGGAAAGAGATCCAAGATAATAAAATAAGCCCAACAGCAAGAAAAGGATTTCTAGTCGGTTTTGACGATTTCAACAAGAATTGAAGGCGGTTACGAGATCCATCAACAGGCGATGATCAACAACGTCTTGGAGCTTTTTGATATGACTGGATGCAAACCAGCTAGTACTCCATTTGCACCGAATACTCACCTTGTAACCGCCACCGATGAAGAGTCCGAAGAATTTCTCAAGTATAACTCAAGATATCGAAGCGCAATTGGGTCAATCATGTACCTATCAATATGCACTAGGCCTGATATAAGTTTTGCCGTTGGTGTGTTATCTCGACATTTATCAAAACCAAATCAGAAACACTGGGACGTGTTCATTCATGTTCTAAGATATCTCAAAGCAACAAAACGGCAATCTATTACATATAGCGCAAAAAGCATTGAAAATCTGACCGGACAGCAAGATTGGAATACGCCCAAATGCGCTAGCGACGCCGATTGGGCTGGAGATTGCTCTAGTCAAAGATGAACAACCGGGTACATATTCAAATATCTCGGAGGTGCTATTAGCTGGAGGAGCCGACTTCAACAAACAGTAGCCCTATCGTCAACCAAAGCGGAATATCGAGCCACTACAGAGGCAGGTCAAGAGATTTTGTGGCTGTGTAAACTTATGCAAGAACTCAAACTCATTATCGACCTACCAATTGTACTCAAGAGTGATAATCTGAGCGCCATTCACCTAGCAAACAATCCGGTGTTTCACGGAAGATCAAAGCACATTGAAATAGAATTTCATTGGATTCGAGAGAAGGTCAATGAGGGATTCATAAAACTGAAACACTGCAAGACAACCAAGATGATAGCCGATATTTTCACAAAGAACCTAGGCAAGAAGCCATTCAACAAACTCAAGAAGCTTATTGGTCTCAAAGATAGTTGTTCTGATTGAGGGAGGCTATTGAATTATGTGTTGAAATATCCAATCAGCCCAACTATTTGAATAAGCATATTCATAACGGTATTCTCATCAAAACTTGAACTCGCAAGCGCCTCGAACAGTTTTGCTTTTCTTTAGTCAATCAAATAATTCAAAGACTAAAGAAAAGAAAAACTGTAATTCAATCTCAATCACTTCTGGTTGGTGGTAATGATGGAATATTAATGGATTCTTTATTTTCTATTTCTCTCATTTTCATTTATTTAGTTGTTTGGCTCCATCACAATCGTCGTGTCGTATCATCTCCACCCCAATCATTATTGAATCTCAACAGGTCTTGATTATTCTCTTTTATCATATCATCTCTTGAATTGTTTTCTTACTTGATATTCTTCTTCCACATCTCATAGATTCTCTTATCTAAATCGTTGTCGTCGGGTATTATTAACTCCTCCTCATCATCTTGTCAACTCAGGTTAGATGTTAGTATTATTTCTCTTCTCTTTCTGTTTCAGTCAATCAAATAATTCAAAGACTAAAGAAAAGAAAAACTTTGTTTGGCTCCATCACAATCGTCGTGTCGTATCATCTCCACCCCGATCATTATTGAATCTCAACAGATTCTCTTATCTAAATCGTTGTTGTCGGGTAGTATTAACTCCTCCTCATAATCTTGTCAACTCAGGTTAGATATTCTCTCATCTAAATCTTCGTCATCGGGTAGTATTAACTCCTCCTCATCATCTTGTCAACTCAGTTCCTTGCCAAGATCCAAAAACTATAGTATTTTACCTTGACACTCATTCATCACTCTGATTCAACAAGTAGTTTTAATGAATATAAATACTATTGTACTTTTCTCTTCTTTCTCTTTTTCCTCAGTTAATTACAATAAAAGATTACTTACGCATCAAATCCTTTGAGTCCAACTTGACCCATTACCTTGAGTTGTGCTCATAGACTTCCTCGAGCATTTTATCCTCGAACTTATCTTTGAACTTATCTTTGAACTTATCTTTGACGACCCTAGCCTCATTTCTCCTTTGCGCTTCGACCAGCTAAATCCCCTTAGTACGTTGGGTCGGTCGCATGACAGCCCCATATTTCTTTGCGGAAACAGACATTCAATGTCCTATTCCATAGCAATTTCACTAATTTTATCTGTTGGGTGAACATGCTATCTTACTCAGGCCTGAAGGTGAATGTAAAAGCTGAAAATATAATTTTGCCTGTGTATGTAGGCCTGAATTTCTATTCAGAGCTTCATTGACTTGGATGGACTGATCCAAGCCAATGCAGTATTTCAGAACCAATCACAGAACCCGCAAGCACCTGTTGAACATCAATTACTGACCACACTGGCCAACCTTGGGTCAAGTGGGAATGGAGGGGGTGCCCCAATCATTGGTCAGTTGTTTAGTGTATCTGGTAAGTATTCTCTTCCAATTTGAAAATTTGGATTCTAAATTTTTTAATTTCAGAGGGTAGTGTAGAAAACTACACAAACCACTGTATTTAAACAATACTAAGTATTGAGAAGACATATTTGAAGTGGCCCACTGCCAGCAAACGCCTCCAGATCAGAATGCAAGTACCTGAAACGGATCCATTCCGCAATTGCATTGGTTACATCAACAGTGGGCCGCTACACTACACTACACTGTGCTACGCTATTTGACTGCTAAGTGTTAGCGTAGCGGGGTTTTTTTCCCCAGAAAATCTGTACCGTTAGCTGAAATTACACTCCGCTACACTAACAGTTAGCGTAGCAACAAATTCTTCAAGATAATTTATTTGTAGTGGTAGCTGGGAAAATTCACCGCTACGCTAACAAGTAGCGTAATTTTTCTTGCGCTAACAGATTTTGAAGTTTCCAGTAGTGTAGCAACATCAGATCCACGCTACGCTACACTAAATGTTAGCTGTTAGCTGCATTATTCCACGCTTGTTAGCTGCATTTTTCCACACTATTTAGCTGAATTTCAAAAGCTCACACAGCAGCTGTTAGCAATGTAATTCATTTTCTGTTACCCGTGGGAATTGATCCCAGGCTAAAAAGGGGTGGAGGTTAGCTACGCCCTAGTGGTCCATGCCACCGCCAAGCATTGACCACTAGAACACAGCTACCCTGAGGATTACCCTCAGGGTAGCTGTTTCTATCCCATCTGCTGTTTTTTTTTTTTTTTTTTTTTTTTTTTTTTAATTTCAGATTCATTTACATTGCACTAAATGGATTGAAGTGTTTTAATTTTGATGTTACACCACAAATTTGTTTTTTTTTTTGAGATTTTTTTTGGGACTTTTTCTTACCAATATTCCTGATTGTGCATCACCTATATCAACTTCCACCTGCCAACTTCTCCCATCATCCACCTTGGTAAGTCCTCTCCTTTCTTCCACCCAGCTCTCTTCCCTTTATCCTACTGACCCCTCTTACTTCCCTCAGGACCCTCAAAGGTAAGTCCCCTCCCTCCTACTCTCCAAGACCTAGCCACCCTGACCTTGCTACCCAGCTTCAACAAACCGCTGCCCTGCCCTGCCTGCTCATCTACCCTAGATCAAACAATTGATCAACCCTGCTACCCTGACCTTGCTACCTGCCTACTGTTGACAAACCACCTGCTACCCTCAAACAATCAAACAATTGATCAATTGATTGATTGCTTCACCCCGCTACCCTGACCTTGCTACCCTGCCTAGCTTCAACAAACCGCTGCCCTGCCCTGCCTGCTCATCTACCCTAGATCAAACAATTGATCAACCCTGCTACCCTGACCTTGCTACCTGCCTACTTTTGAAAAACCACCTGCTACCCTCAAACAATCAAACAATTGATCAATTGATTGATTGCTTGACCCCGCTACCCTGACCTTGCTACCCTGCCTATGGTCAACAAACCGCTTCCCTACCTGCTCATTTACCCTAGCCTGCTACGCTCAAACAATCAATTGATCAATTGACCCCGCTACCCTGAACCAAGCTACCCTGCCTACCATCAACGGACTCACCCTTGTGAGTCCCTACTGCTACCGCTGCCCTCAACCAATCAATCAATCAATTGATAAATCAATGACCCTGCTGACTTACCCTGCCTACCTACTCTGAACCCAGCTACCCTGCCAACCTACCCTGAACCAAGCTACCCTGCCTACCTACACTGAACCAGGCTCCCTGCCTGCCTGGGGTGCCAGGCCTGGCACCCTTGTCCCTCCCGGGCTAGCTCCCGAGCCGGGTAGTTTTGGGGTTTGGGGTCCTAAATGTGGGATAGCAACCCGGTTTAGCTCCTCCGCTGGAGCTGCTTTTACAAAATTGGCAATAAAAGTATGGCTTGACACTTGTGACTTTTGATTAACTTGACCCACCAAGAAACTTTCCCAAACCAAAATTAGGGGGCATTGATATTTGCACGCCGATGGGCGCACGCCCACGCCCATTGCACGCCGATAAAAATAAAGGCATGCTGACCGCACACCTTTTTTTTATTGGCGTGCGGGCTGCACGCCCACCCCTGGGCGTCAGCACGCCTGTAGATG
The DNA here is from genome assembly GCA_007896445.1 of Puccinia hordei. Lineage (NCBI taxonomy): Eukaryota > Fungi > Basidiomycota > Pucciniomycetes > Pucciniales > Pucciniaceae > Puccinia > Puccinia hordei. Next base: position 81,967 of record RDRW01000112.1, read on the forward strand.
GGTGTGCGGGCTGCACGCCCATCTACAGGCGTGCGGGTCGCACGCCCTTTTCATGTGTATAGGCAGGGGCGTGCCCCTGCCTATATACATAGAAAGGGCGTGCGGTTAGGGGGCACACCCCTGCCTATACACATAGATCGGCAGACCGCCAACCTATGTATATAGGAAGGGGCACGCCCCTTCCTATATACATGCTGATGTCATGCGTACAAAACAATGTACGCATGGCATAAGGATCCTTCCCCCCCCGCCCCCTCCCAACCTCCTCGACCGGGAGGGATCCCTCCCGGTCGAGGAGGCCATACAACCTCCTCACCCGGGAGGGATCCCTCCCGGTCAAGGAGGCCATACAGCCTCCTCGACCGGGAGGGATCCCTCCCGGTCAAGGAGGTATACAACCTCCTCACCCGGGAGGGATCCCTCCCGGTCAAGGAGGTATACAACCTCCTCGACCGGGAGGGAATCCCCCTCCGGTCAATGAGGTTATACAACCTCCTCGACCGGGAGGGATCCCTCCCGGTCGAGGAGGTTGTATACCTCCTTGACCGGAGAGAATCCCCCTCCGGTTGAGGAGGCCATGGGATCCCTCCCGGTCAAGGAGGTATACAACCTCCTCGACCAGGAGGGAATCCCCCTCCGGTCAAGGAGGTTATACAGCCTCCTCGACCGGGAGGGATCCCTCCCGGGTGAGGAGGTTGTATACCTCCTCGACCGGGAGGGATCCCTCCCGGGTGAGGAGGTTGTATACCTCCTCGACCGGGAGGGATCCCTCCCGGTCGAGGAGGCTGTATGGCCTCCTCGACCGGAGAGAATCCCCCTCCGGTAGAGGAGGTTGCAGTCCTCCCCGGCAGGGCGTGCGGCTGCACGCCCATCCTTGGGGTGTCGCACGCCTGTAGATGGGCGTGTGGACTGCACGCCCATCTACAGGCGTGCCCACGCCCAAGGATGGGTGTGCAGCCCGCACGCCAATAAAAAAAAAAGGCGTGCGGGCTGCACGCCTTTTTTTTAAGGGCGTGCGTGGGTGTGGGCGTGGGCCCATTGGCGTGCATTTATCAATGCCCAAAATTAGGTCCCTTCCCCATCAAATCAGTTATCAATAACACTTATTGACTCACTCTTCCTTCAAATTGGAATTCTATTCACCCTGTCTTTCATGTATCACTCCTCGAGCCAGCTAAGGATCTTTTCCCAGGCAAGACCCCTTCAGAACTAGTTAATGTTCAAGATCACCTTGAGTGGGAAGTGATTTATATCCTTGATTTGAAACTATGCAAAAAGTCACATCACAACCACCAAAAGGGGCCTTAATGTAACAAATAGATAAAACAACTTCTTAGATTAGAATCTAGGTGAACTTGAAACTTCTTCCAGAAACTTCAATTGTGGAAACAAGTTTAATATTCCTTAAAGGATTAGGGTACTTTCTCATCTAAGAGCGTAGAATTTTTATTTTTAAGGACTATATTTTCATTAGAATGTTTTAGAAATTGTTGTTTAGGTTATTTATAGATGACAAGTTGTAGCTCCAGGGATTTCTTTCCCTTGAGAAAAAATCTTTGTAACATCCATCTCTTGAAAAATACAGAAATATTACAGATTTACATCCCTTTTAAAACATACCACAAAAATATAACTCCTAGGCATTTTAGCCTTGTATCTGCGTTCCACCTTTCAGATCACTTGATATTTAGTGTGTCTAGGACCAATTAGCCAGTCTACCAGGTCCGTTAGCTTGTCTACCCTACCTCTCGGATCGGATTATAGATCCTGAGGCTTACACTTAACAATTGTGAAGAGAGATTTCCAGTGATTGTGATTTGGGTGGCCTCTTGAACCCTTGGCCCTGTTGATTTCAGTACGTAAATGAATGTTATTTTTGGTCAAAACTTGCATGGTTCACATCTGAGATTAGCCCTGGTTTTTTTTTTTTTTTTTTTTTGTGTAATTTTGCCATTGGCATTGCACACTTCAACAGACTAATTGAGCAGCATACAAAAGTAAGCATGATATAGAGTATGGAACATGGCCAGATGGCTATGATAAGACAGGGTGCGATGATCATAAAAGGTAGAAAAGGTAAAGAAAAGGAAAAGAAAGAGAAGAGAAAAGAAAAAGCAAGAGAGTAAACAAGTAAAGAAGAAAAGGAATTGAGTATGGTTGGGATGACTAAGTAGTCTCAAAAGGGCAACGAGATGTATTTTTGGATGTTGATTTAATTGAGGAAAGGGAATCGACGGGAGTCCCGGACATATTCAATGACAAGGGGGTGGGCCTTTTGAAGCCTCAGGAGTAAGTGGGGTTTGTTAGGGTTGACAGGGAGTCGAGCTCTTTGGGCCTTCTTGATTAGATTGCGCCGAAGCAATTGATATTCAGGGCAGAAATCCAAGAAATGTTCAAGAGTTTCCCTAGCAGGGCAATGGGGGAAGGTCGGATCTAGCCTGCGTTTGATCTTGAAAAGATGGAGATTGAGGGGGGAATGTTTGCAGGAAAGTTGATTTATGAGGGCCGCATGGGCAATTGGGAGGGGGGAACAGCGACTTTTGAGCATTTTGATAGGCGGGGATTGCAGTTGAGACCTCAGGGAGGTCACCGCCTTTGAGGCGCTGGCGGGTAGTAGGCGGTCTGGATGTCGGTTCCTTGAAGTGGCCTCTTTGGCCAAGAGATCAGCTGCTTCATTTCCTCAAATCCCTCCGTGTCCTGGGCACCAAACAAAGTGTAATTTCAGATTTGTGGGAAGCTGTTTCCAAACATCAAGGATTTCACGGAAGAGGTACTGCCCTGGTTTGGCCGCGTTGCAATCCATCAGTTGTTCCAGGACTCCCTTATTATCTGTCAGGATGTAAGCCTCAGAAATTTGGATGCAGCTTGCGTTCTTGAGCAAGACCTGGAACGCCAACAACACACCTATGGCCTCACATTTGTGATTGGAGAATAGGGGGTTGATTCCTAAGGCGGTGGATAAAGCGAGGTTAAGGGATGGGCAGACCGCCGCGCCCGCACCACCCTTCTCTTTGTCAAAAGATCCATCAGTGTATATTATTGCCACATTAGGATGATTTTCAAGCGAAGAAACTAAGCTGTTTGTTTCCGTGATGGCTATGTCTTTGGACAGGTTCATGTGTTTGAAAATTGGAGGTGAGGGGAAAGGGGCGTTGTTGATGCCATAGATGATCTGGATGTGTTCTGGGTTGGAAGAGGAAAACTGGTTCAGTATATCCTGGGTGATGGGGTTATACGTTTTCAACCATAGTGGCGGGTTGAATCCCCTGTCAGCTACCATATCTTGAATTAAAGGGTCAAGTCTGCGGCGTATCAATTTTCTGACGTAAAAATTGAAATTCAAGGCCTTGAAGACAGCAGCGGCATTGATCACTGCTGAGCATTCTTTATGCCACTTGATTGGAGTTGATTTGAAGGTTCCTAAGGTGTAGATTGCTGCAAGATTGTTAGTTTTGTCAGAAAGCGTCTGTAGTTTGTTTTTATTAGAACAAGTAGCCCAGACAGGGGCCCCATATGCTACTCGCGGAAACAAAACTGTGGTCATCAGTCAAACTCGGTCCCATTCTTTCAAACCCCATCTCGAATTTCCCAACGGTTTGATTTGTTTGAAGGTGGCGTGCAGTTTTTGTTCTAAAAGATTGAACATAGGAGAATAGGTGAGCTTAGTATCTAGAATAAGACCGAGCCACTTGACCTGGTTGCCAAAGGCGAACGGGGTCGCCGGACAGATCTTCCTGGATAGCCATATGTATTGAGCTTTCTTCTTGTCAAATATGGCTCCAAATTTGGAGCCCCATAATAGAGATCTGGCGCCTTGATTTTCAAGGAGGGGGATGGCGCCTTCTGATGTTTTTGCCGCCACCAGATGAACAACATCATCTACATAGCCTATTGATACCTCATTGGAGTTCATTCAGAACAATTTAATAAGCAATGAATTATTGTAAATAATATATAAGATGACCAAAAGCGGGGACCCTTGCGGGGAACCTAGCAGGATATTGAATGGTGCTGAAGAGTAGTCGGCCATGCGAATGGTTGTTTGGCGATCCCGCAAGAAAGAATCAATGATGCCAACTAGGTAAGGCGGGCACTGTAAATGTTCCAAGTAGTGGATCAGCCTTCTGGGGTGAACCAAGGGGTACGCGGATTTCACATCCAAAAATAGTCCTGCGACAAATTTGTTTTCCTGCCACTTCCCTCTGACCCAGGAGTCCAGTAGTACACGCGCGTCATCCGTCCCAACACCCTTACGGCCTCCAAGGTGGCAGTCCGCTAGAACATCATGTTTTTTCCGCCCACAACGACAAGCGCCGGGCTATAATCAATTCAAATAACTTACCCATACCACTAAGGAGGGCAATGGGGCGATAAGCTCTGGCATCAGTGTAGTCGTCCTTCCCGGCCTTGGGAATGATAGCAGTGACTGCACATTTCCAGACCGGAGGGAACGTTCCTTTGGCTAGCAGCAAATTGAAGATGTTTGATAACACGGGGGCAAGGGACTTAGCTCCTAGTTTAAGCATTTCATTTGCTATCCCGTCGATTCCAGGGGCCTTCCTGGGGGCAACTTTTCCAATCCCCGCCATAATCTCCGCCGTGGTGGTCTCCGGGTAGCAAACAATGTGTGACACTGGTTGGGGGGGAACATCAGTTAAGTCAATTGGTGCATCAATACAAGACGTGCCTCTAAAGAGTAACTCAGCTTGTTCTTCTTTTTCAGCCGTGATAGAGCAATCTAGTTGGCGCAGCGGCAGAACAGACCATGTTTTATTCTGTTTGGTGAATCTGAGGGCTTTGAAGACGGCTTCGTCTGACGAGTCTTCTAGATGTCGCCACCACGCATTCCTTTTGAGGACTTTGATTGTATCTCGGAAATGGGTGTTCCATTGCCTGTAGCACTCTGGCGCAATATCACTCTTGGTCAGGATCATCCACTTTCGGGCTCGGTTGCGGGTAGAGATGATTGGATCAAGGGTGGCTTTGCACCACCACAACTTATTCCTATGATTATTGTTTTTCACCACTTTACCAAGGCCAGCTTGTGTGTGGCGGAGATCTTGAGTGAGCTTGACAATTTTGTCTTCAATTGGGCGATCTGGGGAAGAGAAGTATTCATCAACAATTACATCCAATTTCTTACTGGTTATCATTGGGTCAATTTTGGTCCAGTCTGGCGTGGCATGTCTGAGAGAAATTGAAGGGAGTCCCAGGCGGAGTCGCGTGACCATGGGTTGATGGTCGGAGCCGTGGTTCTTGATGGGGACGTAAGACGCGCTAATCAGCTTGGAGGCGAGAAAATTTGCCCAGGTTAAATCAATGGTATATCCCTTCCCCTTAGATGAATAGAAGGTAGGGATATGCTTAGGAGATGAAATTCAGAAACCGTGTTTTCCACAGATCTCAAGGAGGTTGCGGGCCTGACGATGATTTGACTGAATGCCGGGAGGATTCCAGTGGGGGTGGTGGAGATTGGCATCCATACTTAGGATGCATGGGATCTTGCGGGAATTGTGGGTGGCCAGCCATTGTTGTAGGAGGGCAACTGCTGGGAAGGTTCAGGGTGTGTTGTAAAGACTTATCAGGCAAAGGGTTTTCTGTTGTGGGAGGGTGATGTCAAGTGCGATGAGGAACTGATTGCAGTTACTCAGCTTTTTAATATTCTCAGAGTGAATGATTCTCTTGACATAGATGCAATGTTGATCTTTCCATGTCTTGGGGTTGTGTTCAAAAGCTGTAAAAACCCTCCAATCAGGGTGTTCGGGAGGAGAGAGGGTGAAGGGGTTGACCCACGGTTCCTGAAAGAGAAGAAATGAAAAATCAGAAGCTTGCTGTAAGGCACTTAGCGTAATTTCTTTTGAGACGTGGCAATTGAGTTGCAGTATCTTCAAATCTTGTAGTGAGGTTGGGTCATGTGGGGGGGAAATTGAATTCATTGCATTGGAATCTAAAGCTGTGTCGTGTATGGTAGGTACATTGGATTAGGGGAGGGGGAGAGGGGGAGGGTGTGGAAAGGGGTGAAGGGGAGAGAGAGAAAGAGAAGGTAGATTGTGAGTTTCTTGGGTTGTATTAATCATTGAAGTGTGGAGTGTTTCTTATCAACCCAAGTTTTCTTGAAGTAGCAGATGACATTGAAGGGCGTGTGATCAACCAATTCAATTCCATCTATCTTCAGCTTCAAACCTTCTTTGCAAAGGATGCACGAAGTGATACCTCCTATCCCCTCGGGACAGTCCTTGGTAACGTGTTTGTCACCACATTTGCCGCATCAAGCTTTTTCTTGGCACCATTGTCCAAAATGACCCATCTTGAGGCATTTAAAGCACTGCAGAGGTCAAGGCTTGAATCTTGCTGTCCGGTGATAATCATAATTGAGAAAAATTCCCAATTTTTCAATTCAAGCAGCTGTTTCTTTGTTGCTAAATGCGAGAACAATCAAACCGGCATTCTTTTGGGTAGCTGAGTTATCGGCAAGCCATTTGACACAAAGTAGGTCGCCGGTTGAGAGGTTGTTTTCACTAGATAATTTGGCAATAGTGGCAGGGGAGGCGAGGTCAAATGTTTTTGGGATGCCATGTGCAATGACCAAATATGTACTCGGGGAGGCTTCAAGATGGGGATGGACCTCTTTCGACCATCAATGCTTGTTTTCCATAAGCCACTTCTGGTGGGTCTTGTTTTTTGAGAAAAAACAGATGTTGCCTGATTTGAGAACCTGGGCAGCCCTAATTTGGATTTGCTTGCCTTCGACCTGAGCGTCTAGTTTCATCAATATTTCATTCGCCCGTTGCACAAGGAAGCCTCTCAAGACCAATTGAATTTCGGATTCTTTTGGGTCCGAGTGTATGATTGCCTTGCCAGGCTTGAGGGATCAGAGGGTTGTCTTCTGGGGGGGGATCAGCGTCTTGAATGGTGCTGCAGATCCAGTGGCCCTGGCGTAGGATTGCTTCGGTGCAGGAGGTTGGGCAATGACGGGTCGAGCGCATGAGTTCTCCAACGCCAAAAAACGCACCTTGTACGTGTCTGTCATCTTCATCATCCGTTCCATGCGTTTTTCCAGGTGGTTCAGACGAGTCGATTCAGCTTCCATCATCATTTGTATAGCGCCGAGCAACGCGGGATCAATGAGGATGGCACCATTGGGCGTTTGGTTTTGGGGGTTACCAATGTAACTGGCGAGGTAGGCCAAGAAGGCTGATGATGGCGGTGTGCTGGTTGGTTTGGTGTGGAGGCGCGTAGTGGACGCATCTCTTGAGTCCAAATTGTCGTCAATTATCGCGTCCATCGCAATGTTGGGTGGGTTGGGGGGGTCTGGGGGGGGGAGAGGGGAAGGGGCATTGGCCCAGGGGTGTGGTAGGATTCTGGGTGGGTGTGAGGGGTTTTGGGGAGTGATGGGTGAGTTTTTGGTAAAACGTGGTGAGGTGGTGCTTGCGGACAGAATCCTGGAACATTTTTGATTAGCCCTGTTGACCTTGGTAAATTTAATGTAAATATTTTTATTTATCGTTATTGTATGTATTTATGTACAGTAAAGCCGTGTTGAATTGGCCATTGGTGTACCTCTAACTTAACTAAGTCCCTCTGTATTCGGAGGTGGCATGCCGTCCCACAGGGACCCTCCAAAGGAGGGACTTATGGGCTATGTCGCCCCCGTGGCCTGTGAGGATTGAAAGAATAGCAAAGACTAAAAGTGTATTTCATGTGTTAGACTTTTTGGTTCAAACTATTATACATGAGAATTTGGTAAAATGTCAGTGTCACTCGTACCTAAAAGGGCAGAGGTAAATGTGCTTTTGGCAGCAGTGAGGTTTCAGGAAAGAGTGAGAGACGAGAGAGACAAGAAAAGAAGATTATGTCGAAATGAGGAACAATGATTGTGAAGTGAAGTCAAAGTCAGAATTAGAGCGTTCTAGAAAAGACAGGAAACAAATGGTTTTGGGTGGTGATGATGTAAGTGTGTGATTAAAAGGAAGCTAAAGATGAAGGAGAAAGCGGATGAGGGTAAATGTTATGCTGAGTGAGCCTTATTTATATCTTGCGGGTGTGACAGGGTGTCTACGGAAGCATAAGCTTACGAGCTTGTTTTTTTTTTTTTTTTTATTAGCTGAGGTAGGCATTGCCACATTAAGCCGCTAAGGTTTCAAGGAGAGAGGTAGCATTGTCAGGGTTTGATGCGTCAGCCCCTTCGCCGTTACCTTTAGTAACGGTAGAGGTTGGTAATCAGTATCTTTTGAGGTATTTTTGTCTCAAAGTGTTTTTCTGCTTACTGTTGTCGATGAAGTGTGCAGGGTTCATATTTCCACAGCCTGCCATGCTTCGTGCTTCGGAGCATGAAGCAGAGATGCTGAACTCGCCCTGTAGGTGGTTTCGAAGGGATTTGTTGAGCTTTGTGCGACCAACCGGTTTGGTGAGAAAGTCGGAGTGATTGTTTGATGACGATATGTATTGTAGTTGGATTGACTTGCTCGTGAGAAGTTCCCGGACAAAATGGAGTCGCAGATCCATGTGTTTTGTGCGAAATCAGTTTTGACTTACTTGACTGAGAGCTAGATCAATGGCACCTTGATTGTTGATGAAGATCATGGTGGGTGACGTCGGTTTGGAGATTTCAACTTCTTGGATGAGGTTGCTCAACCAGATTACCTCTTTGCATACATTGGACAAACCTTTGTACTCTGCTTCAGTGGATGATAGCGAGACGGTTGGCTGTTTGGTGGACTTCCATGAAATGAGGTGGTCATTGATGTTGACGGTGTAGCCCGTGTGCGATCGCCTGGTGTCCAGGCAGTTGCCCCAGTCGGCGTCCACGTATGCCGAGATGGGAGTGGGTCCTGTTGCTGAGAAGATTAAGCACTTTTCCTTGGTGCCTTTCAAGTATCGAAAGACTTGTAAAGCGGATTTGTAGTGAGTTAATCCGGGGCGTTCCAAAAATTGAGATAATTTGCTGACAGCAAACGATATGTTGGGTTGAGTGAGGAGACTGATGTAGTTCAAAGAACCAATCATTGCTTCGATAGTTGATGTTCAGAGGCTGAAGTTGACAATAATCCTGCTTGGTTGCCTGAGCTAGGTGAGACCTTGGATCAAGTGGACAGGATGCGTTGGGAAGGTGAGTGACTTCGAATTCAATCAGCTTTTGTTCTATGTATTGTTGATTGACTGAGCGCTAGGTGTTGTCCGTTTCTGATGAGCTTCATGCCGAGCAGAAAGGCGGCGTCCCCCATGCATTTGATGCTAAATTCCTTCTCCATTTCATCACGGAAATATTCTGGGTCTTCGCCGATTATGACTAGGTCATCAACGTGGGCGAATACCCAGAGCGGGGTGGGAGATTTTCTCCAGAATACACAGGGATCAGCGATTGATGTAGAGAAGCCTAAGCTTTGGAGATAAGTGCTTAGCCGTTTATACCAGGCTAGCAATGCCTGTTTGAGTCCATAGATCGCTTTTTGAAGCTGAAGGACGATCTGCTGGTCCGGTTTGTAGCCTGGTGGCGGAAGCATGAAGACTTGTTCTTCTAGATCACAGGTAAGGAGGGCGCTGCAAACATCAAGCTGATGTATTCGTAAGTTGTTAACGATTGCGTGAGAAAGGAGGGTGCGAAGTGATGTCGGTTTTCCCGTAGGAGCGTATTTGACGTCAAAGTTCAGACCATGTGTTTGACAGAATCCCTGCGCACAGATGCGCGCCTTGTATTCAATGACCTCGTTATTGATTCCAAGATTTTTCTTGTATGCCCAGGTTGACGGAATGGTGGAATGCAATGGTGTAAGGGGAACTTCTTGCCATACCTTGTGCTTGATCATGTTGTCAATTTCTCGCTCCTCTGCTGCTCGCCATTCGGCGTTCTCATTGCAGCGCATGGCTTGAGCATGGTTGTGAGGTTCCGTGGTGGTGGAGAGTGTGGTGGCTGGTCGTCGAGGGTGGTTGATGATGTTGCTCAACAATACGTCCCCTTGTATGATGGTTGGATGCGGTCCTAGCCGAAGGGTCAAACGCCGTTTAACGGGTTGATGTTGGTCTTCTCCTATCGCGGGGGAGGAGGGGGAGATGGGAATCTCATCCTCTGTTGAGGAATGTTGCTGCGTACCTGGTGTGTCTGGTGGAGAGGGTAGATGCATGTCAGCGTCATCATCCTCATATGGAAGTTGTAGGCTGCCAGAGAAGTCTGGTAGTGTGTGGTGCGGGGATGAGTTGGTGCTCGGGTTGATGGCTGATAGCGAAGGGAAGACGGATTCATCAAAGTAGGTGTGTTTTGTTTCAATGACTTGTTTGTCGTTGATTCTGACAATTCAATAGCAAGAATAGTCATTGCTATAACCGATGAAGATACCGTCCCACGCAATTGGATTGAATTTTGATGTTCGAAGCTGATTGGGCTTCACTACCCATGCCTTGCATCCAAACGGTCAAAAGATGTTCATGTTTGGAGCTTGCTTGAAGATCTGCTGCAGAGGAGAAATGCGACTCTTGCTAAGGGAAGGCAAGCAATTAGTGGTAGCCATGGCGGTTAGCACGGCTTCTCCCCACCATTCCTTGGCCAGGTTTTATTGCACCATCATGCAACGAGTCATGTTGATGATTTTCTTATTTGCTCGTTTGGCGACTCCGTTGTGTTGGGGTGTGTAGGGCGGGGATACATTGTGTTGAATGCCGGATTCTTGAAGGATTGAGGAAAGATTTTTGTTGCAAAATTCTCCTCCGCCGTCCGTGATAATCTTCTTGATGTGATTTCCTGTTTGATTCTCGAAGAAGGATTTGAAATCTAATATGGCTTGAGTTGCTTGATCTTTTGTTTTGAGCAAAGAAGTGCTGATGAAGCCGGTGTGCTGATCAACTAGGGTGAGGAAGTATCGAAGTGCCGGAGTTGGTTGAGGGGGAAACTGGTCCAACCAGATCACCGTGAACCACTTCAAGCGATTGATGGGTTCGATCAAAATGGCCTTTGAACGGAATTCGATCGGATTTGCCCTTCATGCAAGTGTCGCAGCTAGTCGTGGTAGAGAGTGAGTTGTTGGATATTGCAGCTTTGATACGAGCAATGCTTGCGTGGCCTAATCTGGCATGCCAGACTGCAAACGGTGAGGATTTGTGTGAGTGGGTGGAAGATAGAAAAAGGATGGGAGATTTGATTAGTGGACCAATGTGGTGATTGATTTCAAGAATGCCGTTACTTGAGCTGCAGTTGAATTGAGCCAGTTTATATATAGGGAATTAGCAAGGGTGATGTTCTTCCCAGATGAGTCGATGATGTTGGCCGTTCCTGTGCAAGTAGCTACAAGGCCTGAGGAACTGTTCCCTGTGCTGATGGGCAAGTGACATTTGGTAGTTTCCTGGAAAAATGCCAAGTCGTTGAACATGTGATGGGAAGCGCCAGAATCAAGAACTGAAGGCATGTTTATTTGCGAGGTTTGCATGGCAGTGACCATGGTGATGTTGGCAAAGGCTGGCTTCTTGTATTGAGATGGTTTCGTTGTGTTGGAAGTGGAAGGAGAAGGGACCGTTTGACTGAGGTAGGAGCGTGTTGGACGGATAGGCCGCTGTTCTGGATGAAGTGCCCAGCACTTATCTTCTGAGTGAGTTGCCTGTGGATGGTGCTTGCCATTCTTGCAACCAGGAGGCGGTCTGAGTCTTGTAGCATAAGCCAAGGCAGTTCGTTCTGGAATTTTTCGTTTAAGTGAGTCCTCTCCTTCGGCGATGTCTTTCAATCTATCAATCAAGGCTTCAGCGTTACCCATAAGCTCCTCGTTTAGGAGAAAACTGTCCGTTAACGCCCTTCAATTGGTGGATAATTTGGCTAGGATTACCCCAGTGATTTCATGACTTGAAATAATGTGATCAATGGCAGCAAAGTTTGTTAAACAGATTTCAATTTCATCCAGGAACAATGAAATACTGCCGTTGAATTTGATGGATTGCCAGGCGGTGAGACATCGGTTAAAGTGCATTGCCGTGTTTCTGGCGTATCTTGCGGCAACCTTGCGCCATATGAGATACCCATTGTCGGCAGTTTCAGACGTGACGATGCTGTTGTACAAGCGGTCGCCTATCTTCATCCCTATAACGAAAGCGGCGTCGGTGAGTGACTTTCTGAGTTGAGCATTTGGATTCTCGCCTGGGTCTTGAGATATGGCATCCCAGAGATCACAACTTTTGAGTAGGGATGTGATCTTTTTCGTCCATATGGGATAGTTGCTCTCGCCGAGTAACATTGGAACGTGCGATAGATCATCCTTGTTAACGTGTGGTACTGCCTGCATGTTTGTCCGTGCCCTTTTAGATTGTTTTGGAAGAGAGTCGTGGTTTTGTGGTTTTGAGACTGTAAATCTGAAAGAATAGCAAAGACTAAAAGTGTATTTCATGTGTTAGACTTTTTGGTTCAAACTATTATACATGAGAATTTGGTAAAATTTCAGTGTCACTCGTACCTAAAAGGGCAGAGGTAAATGTGCTTTTGGCAGCAGTGAGGTTTCAGGAAAGATTGAGAGAAGAGAGAGACAAGAAAAGAAGATTATGTCGAAATGAGGAACAATGATTGTGAAGTGAAGTCAAAGTGAGAATTAGAGCGTTCTAGAAAAGACAGGAAACAAATGGTTTTGGGTGGTGATGATGTAAGTGTGTGATTAAAAGGAAGCTAAAGATGAAGGAGAAAGCGGATGAGGGGAAATGTTATGCTGAGTGAGCCTTATTTATATCTTGCGGGTGTGACAGGGTGTCTACGGAAGCATAAGCTTACGAGCTTTTTTTTTTTTTTTTTTATTAGCTGAGGTAGGCATTGCCACATTAAGCCGCTAAGGTTTCAAGGAGAGCGGTAGCATCGTCAGGGTTTGATGCGTCAGCCCCTTTGTTGTTACCTGTAGTAACGGTAGAGGTTGGTAATCAGTATCTTTTGAGGTATTTTTGTCTCAAAGTGTTTTTCTGCTTACTGTTGTCGATGAAGTGTGCAGGGTTCATATTTCCACAAGGATTAGGCGTTAGATGAGGCGGGTCATACAGAATGACCCCCCAAAACCCCAAAATTGCGGACAATGACAAGGGGCCAGCTGGGTGCAAACCCAAGGCTCCATGAACACCATGAAGGTCATGGCGAGCTTCTCTGATATCTGCCCTTTCTTTTGGTGGGCAACATGTGTGTTGTTGGGCCAGCAAGGGTACCTGCAGAGCGCTTCAAAAAAAAAGCCACTTTTTTGTAATCCTCACACGCGAGCTGTATGACTTAGGTCACAAGTCCCTCCTTCGGAGGGTCCCTGTGGGACGGCATGCCACCTCCGAATACAGAGGGACTTAGTTAAGTTAGGTGTACCTTAGTGCTCATGTCACCGAATTTGGGCCCAAAATACACATGGTTTAATTAGGTAGGCTATCAGCCAACTTGCTAAGATCTCAATTTCATCCTCACTCTTGACCGTGATGAGTCTTGAAACTAGCACGGCGGTCAACAGCTCCAGCTTACCATTATCCACCACCACTTCATATCATCCTCAGCCCGACCAAAATCCTCCACTTCCCCATCCGGAACATAATCTCCCCAGTGCTAGCTCGCCCAGGACGAAGACGAGGGCGATAACGCCGGGTGATGATCCCACTCACTCGGAACTAATCCTGGTTGGCGATCGAAGTAGGCTATTTATTGAGGTTGACCCGATCTATCTCCAGTCAAAATCTGACCAGATTCATTATTCAAAACCAGCTTCGCCTTTTAGTCAACGTACTCTGTTTGCCCTGCAGGAAAGGAACATCGCCTACCGGTTTCAGGTGATCGATTACGGTTCAAATCGGATTCAATGTTTTTGGAAGGCACCATCTGACACCGCTCCATCTATTTTGACCAACTATGTAGGAGGCCACAGATGCCCAAAAATCTCTCGATGCTACAGCTACAATCCCTACTCAATATCTTCCTTTCTTCATTTATCGTGGTACAGCAGTCGCTGGTGGTAGCGTCAACTTGATTCAATTCCTCGAAGATGCTTTCCCCGATCACCATCCGCGCCTATTATCTAATGATCTCATCGAAAGAGCTCGAGAGCGACTTTGGTCAGATTACATTCGCCAATATGCCGTCCCACTATTTGTCAGGTGAGTTCATAACCCATCTTATCTCAAGTCTTCTTTTCTCAAGAGCTCATCAGATTATCGTTTGCACATCTAGAGCGCTAAGGGCGCGAGTTACCTTCCATCGATGCGACAGTACAACCATTGCGGGATTGGGAAAAGTCCTAAACAATTACTGTGAATCTGTAAACCAAGCCTTTTCACTTTCCATTCACCCAGAGCATAATTTTTTCAGAACCCATCCATGCGATCAGCCCACTAAAGCTTAACGAAGTTGTGTTTCTCTACTTTCTCCCCAATATTTGATGGATCCGTATCGTTCTTGCACTACCTCCGTAGTGTATTGGGCCCTTCTTCTCGGGGGATCAACTCAGTTTACCGGACATACTTATAGCACCATTTGTGTTTCAAACTCGACTTAGTGCCTTTCCTAGGCTAGCCACCGCAGCTTCGACTTTGGTAGATTCCGGGGCTGGGACGCGCTACCAAAAATATGCCGATCAGTTGCTGAAGTGTCAAAGTTTGAAAGAAGTGCTACCCAAAAATGATGTTACTATTGAGGTTTGTACACTCCCCCCCCCCCCCCCCCCCCTCCTAAACAAATGGATAAGTGAATCATGAATCAGACCTGCCAGTCCGTAACACTAATAAGTTGTTCTCTTGGGACTCTTGCACAGAATTTAGGCATACAAATCCAAGCCATGTCGCGGCGGATATCACCAAGTGTGCCTCCGCTGCCTCCGGAAATCGTTACTCAAATAATTGATGAACTTGGCGACTATGAACTAGCGGAGACCTTGGACGTTGCACATCACATCCCACCTACATCAGCCTGGTTAGAGCTCGCAACGCCGCTCGACCGGGCAATTTTATCTGGTCGATTGACACGGGTGATCGAAGTATACGCGGACGAGAAACAGACAAGCCTTTCGACATGGGGTGCGCGAGTGATGGTGCGATTTGGATACATTGCGATGCTAGATTATCTACTATCTGTCGCACCTGATCAACTGCATCAGCTGTGTGACAATCTCTTGCCGGACGTTGCATCGGCATGGGAGCGAGTCAACGTCTTAGAATGGGCCCTGCATGGAGGGTTTGGGATCCAGGCCGATGCTAGCGAATCAGCGGTCAACGAAGCCTCTATCAACGGACACGTGGCCGTTCTAGAATGGTGGAAAAACTCGGGCCTCGCCCTCAAGATCGGCAATGTGATGGATTACGCTAGCTTGGAGAGCAAGACGATCTCATTAGAATGGTGGGCGCGAAGTGGCTTGGAAGGCAAATACAGCCGGATGGCGCTTTTGAATGCTACCAATCAAGGCCATCTCAAGGTCTTAGATTGGTGGCTGAACTCGGGCCTTCAACTAGTCTATGACAAAGAGATCTTGGTTGGGGCGACCAAGTATGGGAAGGTGGAAAGCCTCGAATGGTGGTTCAAGAGTAAGCTTAAGGTCGCCTACACAATCTTTGACATCGAGGAAGCCATCGAAGACTGTACTAGTCGTCAGCTCGAAGTTCATGCTTGGTGGAAACGTCAGGGTCTTGATCAAGCAGGTAGTGCTCTTGACTGGGCTGGGACTAAGTTCTTGTCTAACATTCAAGCTTGAATCGCCCCTTACGCTTCTGATGCTAAATGTAAGATGATTACATTGTATGATTATTATTTTTCGGATTATAACAATTTTAATCACCAAGATATCAACATTCCTGCTCAAATCAACGTGAATTACGATCCCACTTGTAGCACCTGTATCCTAACATTTATTGGTTTGTTTTTATGTTGTTCATAGATATATCTATATATATATTTATATATATATTGTGTTTTTACAAATGCTTGGACTTTTTGAAGATTTTTGGATCACAAGGTTATGGGATTAAGGCCACAGCCCCAGTTTAATCTTCAGGTTACTGCCACACACAGCATCAGGAATCAGCCATGTTGATCATTAATGACCGGATTATGGGTTTCGAAAAACGTAAAAGATTTTTTTTTTTTGACAGATTTTAATAAATCTTGATGCAAATCAGTCCAAGCGTTTGTAAAAACACAATATGTCTATTGTGGAATCAGCATACATAGATGTACTCTTTATGTGGTCAACGCACTTTCTAAGATATTTTCATAAACCTGTTTTCATGTTTTTACATATCTGTTCTCATTGGCCATCCATCTCAATTTCAACAGGTTGTTTTTGTAGGATTTAATATCTTTGGTGGCATTTATCTACATATGACTAAAGGAATGGTGTTTTGAAAGCCAAACAAACCTTGTCACTCCTCTTCTCAGTTTCTAATGCTAAGGCCAACATTACCTATTTAGTTTCTAATGCCAGCACAGATTTTAGAAACTGGATACAG
Organism: Puccinia hordei; assembly: GCA_007896445.1. Classification (NCBI taxonomy): domain Eukaryota; kingdom Fungi; phylum Basidiomycota; class Pucciniomycetes; order Pucciniales; family Pucciniaceae; genus Puccinia; species Puccinia hordei. The sequence continues at coordinate 98,386 of RDRW01000112.1, forward strand.
AAATGAACTAAAGTAGTAATGCCAATGCCAAAGTCAGAGTTTTATAAATCATGCAACTTTCTGAAGTCTCCACTGCTACATATATATATATATATATTTGAGGTAGATTTGGCCTTTGAGATTGCACAACAACACATGTCAACTCTGGCAGAAACTTCAAACACTGGTCTTATTATGTCCATTCAGTTCTACATTATAAGCTGAAGAAGAAAACCTCAAAAACAATCTTAGATGATCTACATATTGCTCAAGGGGTAGCCTCTACAAGCCAAAGAAACTGCTAAGTTTGCCATTGGCCTATGCATCTATCCAGTACCTAACACAAACACTAAAATCATAAACTGAATAGATAAATCAATTTCAACTGCTATGTAGACTTTCTTTGCTTCATGTACACTACATACGTAAACTCTTTTTTCTTCAGAAGCAAATACACAAAATAAATGAGCATAAACACTCATTGCTTTTTGAAAATGAATTAGGCTGTTCAAAATTGATCTTTAACCCACATTCAACATAAAATAATAAGATACCAATTATAGAGACAAAGTCACTGGGAGCCTTGGGAAAATGATCACACTTCCCCATCCAATGTGTATGCAGAGAAATTCTGGATGTCAATGAAACTAAAAAGTTGTTTATAATTGGGGCCTTGATATGGTGAAATTTGAGGGTTGTCTTCATTTGGAATACATCTCAAGAATTTGGTAAATCTTGCAACTTTATGTAAAATTTAGCAAACTTCATTTGAACACCACCAATGCAGAAATTTTGAGTACCACAAATAGAGAAACCATGCAAATTTTCAACCTTGACTGCTACATACACCTTGTTTCTTCACAGGCAATTCAAAATTACTTGATGGGCCAAAATTTACCCTTGTTGAAGGAGGCTCCATCCTTGTGTGTGATACATCCTGTGTTATCAGAAATATTCAAACTAGTTACTCATCATGTGCAAATTTTTGTTGCTTGCAAAGCCCCCTGAAGGAAAAAAATAGGCCATTTTAATCTAGTGATAGTAGATGCAGAAAAAGATCAGAGCTGCAGAAATTATTTCTCAATGCACTGCAAACATGATTGTATCAGATTTGCAAATCTGGCATTATGTCAGTTGAAAAAATCTTGTGTTATATCAGAAAAAACTGGTATTGTGTCCACCACAACTGATATTACATCTAACTGTAATGATATTATGTCTATCATGAGTGATATTGCATCAGCTCAAAATATTTAATATCAACATGTCTGACTGTATATAAGATTTTTGTTGACATCTGATTCCACTATGTGTCACTCACATTCCTTCTTCCAGCTATTCATTACCACAGACTGTCCCCTAGTCACTATAGTTATATGCTGTAGATAGAGAAGAAATAAAGTCATCTGCTTTCTGCGTCAGTTAACCAAAACAAGCTCAGCCTGAGGTCTCGAGCTAGGCCAACTCATATCACTGCCTCAAAAGTTTTTCACGATAACAGTTACGCTTTCAAACTCAGGAGAGCAGAACGCATTCAACGTCTCAATTCTGTCGGCATTCCAATCGATCTGAGTCATGATGATAAAACTCGACCGAACATTGTTCAGGGATATCCGGCCGTTATACCATTCAATCGCATATCATGAGATAGACTCTGGAACACAAACTATCAGTTGTGGGACACGCTATATGACACAATACCAGTCTTGTCCTAATGCTAATACCAGTTTTGTTCAACTGATGTAATGCCAGATGTGGGAACCTTTCGATTGTACAATCATTCTGGCAGTGATCGACTCGATCTCGTCGAGCATCTAGTGACAATTGATTTTTCTTAGTGAATGAATGTTTGAAAAATAAGGCCAAATCTGCAGCTCAGGCTCATCTGGCATACACCACCACGGGTCTCAAATCGAAGAACCTGCCAAAACTAACTGCTCACACAACGTTCCACTATGTGTCCAAGATGCAGTGTAGTCACTATAGGCTGTACATGCTTTCTGCGTCAGTTCCCTTCTTCCAATACATTCTTGAAATTTAATCCCAGATACTCATGTTATGTCAGGATATAAACTCAGTTTGATATTGAAAGGTTGAACTGATTCAATATCTGTGATGATAGAAACAATGGTATTAGTTGTGGTACACAATACCAGTCTTGTCTAATGTAATACACAACTGATGTAATGCAAACCTGATACAATCATTCTGGCAGTGATGTCACTTGACATCTAGTGACAATTGATTTTTCTTAGTGAATGACATCTCCAAGAACAAAACTAACTGCTCATGTCCAAGCAGTTATTGGACATAATAATTCTTGAAATTTAATCCCAGAACTGCAGGAATTGTTTGAAAAATTATGTCTGGGATCTGATTAGACAGCCTTGTACACTACAAGATCTAGAAACTGCAAGTAGTTGACATGCAGCATACTCTAATGTAACTGAAATTGTAACATGTGATTACATTTTACATGCACATTCACTGTGCAATGTGAAAAGTGACTGTGCATTGAAGATTGGTTGAAGAAACCTTTGAGAAAGGCTTGGGTATCACTAAAAGCTTGCTTTGATCTTTTTTGTGTCAACTGCTGGCTATTTCAAGAGTTTTTCCTGTAGTGGTACAAGTAGTCAAAGTTGCCAACAAGGATGTATCCCACACAAGGCTTGAGACCTTTCCAGTTTCACAAAACAATCACAATCAGCCAAATACTTCAACAGAACATCCCCGCCTCCCTCCTAGCTCAGCAGAGACTTAGACTACTCACTTTCATCTGCTGAGCTAGAAAGAAATCCAAACCTTGGTTCTGGAAAAGTCTTTCTAGAAAAAAACTAAAGCAGAAATAATAATAATAAAAAAAGTGAGTTTTGTTTTTGTTACAAAGATTCATCATGAGGATCAGGAGAAGGAAATAGACAAAATCTCATAAAATTGGACTCAGGAGTGGCTTAAGTAGGTTCCAAGGATTCATGAAAGAGAACCACTGTTTTTGATTTTAACACGGCTAATTTTTCAATGAGTATAAGGTGTGCCGGTCAGACCTGCTCCCAGGGCTAGGGTCTAAGCTAGCCGCAGCCCTTGAGTCCTTGCCTGCAGGCTCTACATTAGCGGGACTCAAAGTTGAGGCAATTCAACTTGCCTGCCAATTGGCAAGTCACTCTTCAAGTCTCATTGTTGAGTACTGAGTAAAAACAATTAAACTGGGTTTCAGAGGAATAAGGTACAGTTTGGCTTGCATGCATGCAGGCAAGTCAACATGCCAGAAAAAACGTGCAGAGCGACTTGCCAACTGGCAGGCAAGTCAACTTGACTCAACTTTGAAACCCCCTATTTTACCAAGGATGACACAGACAAGACAAGTGGACATTTCTCATCTGCCAACAAACCAAGCCAAACCAGGGAAAATATTCAACACTCTTCAACTTAAAGTAACATCCCAGTTGCTTTGTCTTAATACACTTGTCTGCTTGCTGTGGGCATGGTGCATCATTTTCCTAAAAATCACAGAGCATGTGTCAAACGGCAATGGTCAACTCTTCTAGCCGTGGTTGTTTAGGCTAAAAGTGGTGAATAATGGGCCAGACAGCTGAACAAAGACTTGTTACAATGCGAAACCCATTTCTCTCTCTCTTGTTATCTTCAAGGTACAAAAAGGGTTTGATCTAGATGGATTTGTCTATTACTACGTACCTAGGTTTCTAGATTGATTATTCTAGTCCACCGGAGGAGGAGGAGGTGAGAGAAGGAATAACCAAAAACAGCAATGTCTAGAAATGTAGAGCTGCCTGATAAAATTCCGAGGAAACAAAACAGTATTTCAAAACACGATCAGGTCAAAGACAAGCAAGGGGGTTTTCAAATCGTCTAGCTTCGGCAAAAAGCACAACTAGCTCAGTCAACATCCATGGATCCTGCTGCAGGTTTCTCTCCCTCATTCTCTTCGCCTGTTGGCTCGGGTTGAGGCTGCTCGTTGGCTGGTTGGGTGTTCTCATTCTGTTGGTCTTGGTTGGCATTCTTGTTGGTATCGGGGTTGACGGTCTGCTTGGGCGGGGGTTTGTTGAAGATTGAGTTCTATCATAACAAGCCGACAAGAATTAATCATGGTAAGTAAGCTGCAACCTTCCCTGGCATCAATTTAAAGGAAACGTCAAAGTAAAACGGTAGCGTCGACTACTCACGCAGTCAAACATCAGGTTATCCTTCCTTTTGAGAATTTCACTTGAAGACATCGCTGGTTCTTGTGTCTTCGAGAGCTCAGCTTGCTTAGCAGATAAGTCACCGATCCACTTGTCTGCAGCAGCGCATTTCTCGATGGCCGTTTGAATGTCCTTCTCGTTGATGTGGGAGTATATCGGATCGCCACCCTGGGCCTTTTGCATATATTCAGAGATTGTTTCTCGAAGTTGGCGTTCAGCTCGTGGGCGCTCCTCCGCTTCCCGTTGACGGAATTTTATGGGATTGCCGATCGAAAGAAGCTCATCCAACCGAGCGACATATTGCGACTTGCTAGCGTCTTCACCTTCCTCGGAGTAGAGCCAATCTTCCGCTTGTTGAAGTGCATTGAGCAATTGCTGCTTGACTTCAGAAGTCACAAAAGGCGCGTAGGCTCCCTCAAGTTTCTCTCGGGTATCATCTGAAGAACGCCAGTTGAGATGAGCATAATGATCGATCGCCCATTCTGCGTAAGAAATGACAGATATACTCACAGACATATTCCTCCAATGCATTCTTTCGATCCTCGGTCTCGGAGACGAGTTTGTCGGCGGAGTGCATTTCGCCCTCCTTTGCTAATAGGTCGTCAAGAACTGGGCGATCCAGGGAAGAGGTCATGAAGGATGCTGAGAGTTCCTTTTTGATTGCCTTTTTAGTGGGCTTAGCTTCTTCGCCACTTTCGGCGGGTGGAGCTTCCACTGGTGCCTCTTCATACGCCACGGCACCCTCAAAGGACACCAATCCACTGATGGTCAGTTTTGCTTTGACCTTGACGGATGTAGGTTGGCCCTTAGGATCGGGTCCTACATTTCTGACAATGTAGCGGGCAATGAATGGGTTGATCGATCCGGGGAGCTTTTGGGGCTCTGAGTAGCGAACTTCCAACTCAAATGGCTCTGACCGGTAAAACGTCAATTGCTTGCCTGAAGGAACATGGCTTTCGGGTATGAATGTGTCGAGGCTGGTATTGGGATCATCAGGGGTTGGCTGCCAGGCGGTACTGATGGCGAAATTGGCAATGTCAGTCACCGAAAACTCGCGGACTTTGAAGATGGGCGAAAGTCCAGCGCATGCCAGGGTGGCTCCACGAGCTACGGCCTCATCCTGGTTGCAGGTGAAGCTCAATGGTTTTCCAAAGAACTCCTGTACACGAGATTTCAATGCTGGGACCCGGGTTGAGCCACCAACCAATTCGACAGTTTCGATATCATCCTTACTGATGTCGGCTTGGGCCAGTGCGCGTTCCAACGGAGCTATGGTACGCTCAAGAAGTGGGGAGATTAGTTCCTCAAAGGCTTCACGTGTGAATGAAGAGCTGGCATCGATGTCGTTCATTAAAGATTCCACATTGAGGGGTGCTTGAGCGTTGGCGGAGAGGACCTTCTTCAACTTTTCGACTGCAGCAGCGAGACGGAAGATAGCCTTCTTGTTTGACAAGACATCAATTTTATATTTTTCCTTGAATTCGGCAGCAAAATGTTTAAGAAGGGCATAATCGAGATCACGACCTCCGAAATGGTGGTCATAGGCAAAACCTTTGACATGGAGGGCGCCTTTGCTGAAGGCGACGATCGCCACTTGGTACTGTGAGTGACCGATGTCGACAAAAGCAACGTAGCGAGGTTTTTCTTCAGGAGGGGGAAGATCAGTCTTAGTGATACCGTATCCCAGAGCGGTAGCCGTAAGTTCATTGATCAATCTAAGGGGGTGGAGGCTAGCGATTTCAGCAGCCTCTAGAACGGCTCTCCGCTGAACATCGGTGTACCAACCCGGGACGGCAATCACGACATCATTGACATTGGCCTTGAGCTCAACTTGTGCGGTGTCTCTTAGACGGCCTAGGAGAGCGGCATACAGCTGAGTGGCAGAAAAGATTTGCTCCTCGCCGAGATAGTTGACCTGACGAAGGATTTTATCAGAACGGAGAATCTTTGAAAGTATCCGAGAAAGGAGAAGGAAGGAAAATTGGTGATAAAAGCGGCTCACCTTGACACCAACGGTGCCCTGGGCGTCCACTAGTTCAGAATTCAAGAACTTGGACTCGATTTCGGTCACATCTGGGTCACTCGCAGATCTACCGATCAATCTTTTCAACGAGCCGACGGTGTTACGAAAGTTTGAAGTTTCCTGAGTTTTTGCAGATTCTCCGATACTCCGATTGCGAGGTCCAAAAGCGACGAGGGAGCTACAGATAGAAATAAGCATAGACAGACAAAGTTAATATAGCTGCCCGAAAACAAAGAGTGGGCCAAGAGCAAAGCTGTCAGTGAAAGGATACAAACGGGGTTGCACGATTGCTAACTTCGTTGGCAATGATATCGATTCCGCGTTTGCGGGCCAGCCCGATCTTGCTGGCCATGTTCCCGATATCGAGACCGACGACGGAAGTCATGCTGAAACGTAGGCTAGGATACTTTTAATCAAAATGATATAGACTAGGAAGTTGATCTACAGAAGTTAATCTACAAGTATGTATCCTTTTTTTAATCAGCTGTTTGCCAGTGAGGAAGAGGTTTCAGTTAGCTTAGGATGTGTGGGGGATGGTCTGGTAATTTACTGGCGGTGATCCTGGCGATGGGAGGTTGACGCTCTCGGTTGAAGGCACAGAAATTGTTGTGTTGTGGTTTGCGGCTGCTGCTGCTGCTGCTGGCTTCTCGCACCCTCCAGGGCCAACCAGAAGTTTTGGAATTTGCTCGATCAAATACGTAGGTTTAACCCAGCTTGGGGGCTACGCACCTACGTACCAAATCATCTTGCATACATGCATTTTACCAATTTCGCGCCCTCAGCACAACCCCATTTTCGAAAACAAGCAGACTTGTCGGAAAACAAGAACAAGAACTCAAATTTCTTCTACAACACCAAGTCAGAAGACTTACTTGAGGGACGACTGTGGTAGGACATCAAGGGCATGGAGGGCTGCTCATTGACAATTTTCTGGATAGAAGTAGGTCCTAAAACTTGCTGCCAAAATGGAGGAGGTCCTCCATTGACACTATTCATTCAAGCAATTATAATCATGAACCTCAAGACAAGGAAATAAGATATTAAAAAAGTTTTCAATCACCCATAAGGTGCTGCTATGCATACAGAGAATAATTTCCTGGTGTTTCCTCGCGCCTGTCCCGATGAAGAATTTATTCATCCTCTATTTGGAAATATCTATCTGGATTTCACCTCCTCTATCCTGTTGGTATGATTTCATGTCCTGATTTTGAATAATCCAAGTCTCACCTTTGACTAGAAGCGGTCCATCCATTTAGGATAAATTTGATAATTTTTGACTTGGCCCTGTTCTATGCTTGACTAGGGTAGACTGTTGTTTCTTTAGGTGTCATGTCCTTCTTCTTTAAATAAAAACAGTTAACATTTTATTTCTAATTTCTAAATTGGAAAAATTAAAATAACAAAAAATTGTAAATAAACCAGAAAAAAGTGACAATAATCTGAAGAATTGGAAGCAGAGTCACTGAGAAAAGTGAAAATGATACCTTGAAAATAATGCTATAGTTAATTTTCAATAAGTTGTATTTAATCCAGGGAGCTGATGATTTTTGAAAAATTTATGAGATCAAGAGGATGGAGGCCCAGGAATTGAATGTTTTTGAAGTTTAATTGTGTTAGTGTGATGTTGATTTAAGTTGGTGATAATGTTGGCCCAGGTTTTGTTTCTTGTCCCTTGTTTAATTCATGATACAAGTGTTTCACCAGCAGATCAAAGGTTCAAACTTAAAGGCTTTGCACTTCAAATACTTCATTTTACATCTCTTTTTCTCAGGCCATCCATCAATTGATATATCATCTGCAGTAAAGTTGTACCTGGACCAAAATTGACATCTCCCTTCTTCACCTCACATTTCTCACTTGGATCTCAGATAGATAATCAGAAAGATGTGATTAATCAGGAAGGAAAAAACAAATCATTGGGGGAATAAATTAGGTAATACTACAGCTAAATAAACCAAAAATAAAGACAAACAACAAGACAAAAATAGAGAACAAAAAATAGATCATATTCTTGATCAATTCTCTGAGTAAATTGAATGACTATAATTTATCCAGTGAGGTGATGGTCTTGAAGAAAAACTAGAAAGTTTCAGATATCATTCTTTCTTGTTCTTTCTATGTTTAAAGATTTTTGATTAATCATCCCATCTTGAAAAATAGCACCAACCCAGCCTATTAAACTTTCAGCTGCTTTGGTTTTCAAGGCTGCCCACCTGGTTTTTGAACAAGAACAAAAATAACAAGGCAAAAAGTTAACAGGGGAAAAACCTTCCAAAAAAGGGCATGCAGCCCATAGGCCCTTTTAAAATAGGGTGTTGAAAAGGGCTTGCAACCAGCACACCCTTCCTATGTGTATAGTTATGGGTTATGCCCATACCTATACATATAGGAAAGGCGTGAGGAGTGCATGTCCTTCCTGTATTTATAGGTATGGGTGTAATGCATACCTATTAAAATAGGGTTGTATTTAAGAAAATTTTAATTCAGGCTTGCTTAGATAACATGCGGCTACTCTCCCGTAATCCAGAGGGGCTCCCTCCAGTTGAAGAGACTATGTAGCCGCTTCAATCAGAGGGGCTCCCTCCAGTTGAAGAGGATATGTAGCCAATTCAACCAGAGGGGCTTCCTCCAGTTGAAGAGGCTGAATAGCCTCTTTGAACAGAGGAAATACCTCTGGTTGAAAAGGCTATATTGAATTTTTCACTGGAGGTTTTCCTCCAGTCAAGAGGCTATATCCCCTGTTGTACTGAAGGGTTTCTGTGAGCCTGGGTCTCTATAGTGACACCAAGCCACAAAATAATGGCTTTGTAGAAGCCAAGAAAGTTGAGTATTATGTAACTCTACGCTCAAATCTATGTTAAAAGGAGGCAGTTGTCTGAAGACAAACTCCAACTTAGAAATAGGTCTGCTGCAAAAGAAATTCAGGGTGAGTGGTTTTGTTTAACCAATAAAGGAGGAAAGATTCTCTTCCTTTGTTTGAGGGAATGGTTGATGGAATAATAAGTTATGAAATGGTACTGGATAAACAAGGTGCTGGCAAGAATTTTAAGTCAAAGATTTTTTAAAGCAATCCTAAGAATGTAATTCTGGTGGTGACTTAGAAATCTGGATGAATAACCAAAAAGGCAGTAAAAGGTATGTATATTTTTTTTCTTTCTTTCATCTTAGAGTACTTCTTTATATATATAGTACTTGGCTGGTTTCTTTATTGCCTGTAAAAGTACATGTATAATTCTCAACCTCCCTGTTGAATTACTATGTGGGCTTCAGCTGTATGTAGACCATATGGTCTGTCATTAATCTGGAACATTGTTTGGGTCTTAGCTTCAAAACAAGTGGCTTGGTATTCTCAATCTGGAATAGCCACTAGTCTCAAAGCAGAAACCATTCATTTGTACTTTTGTAATATGTGCTACAGTATCTTATATGGTTTATGTCTTCCCTTTAGATTATAATACCTATCTTTTCATGGATAAGGTAAATATCCTATAAGTTCCACATATCATAACACTGCCAGCATATTTACCTAGGATGAAGTCATCCCAGTTAAACTGGGATGCACTCAACCAATTTAAACTTGGTTGATATCAACTGATGAAATATAAACCCAAGGGACCCCCCTTGGTTTTATATTTCATTGGTTGAGGTCAACCTACTTTAAATTGGTTGGTTGCATCCTAGTTTAACTGGGATGAACTCAACCTAGGCAATTATGCTGGCAGTGTAAGGTATGTGTCTTGCTTCGTATGGGATATCCATTGTTACATAAGCTACAAGGCTCTATTTCCCTTTTTCTGAGGGGCTTTAGTTTATTTGAAGTCTTTAGGACAAGAATTATTGGCCTAACTGTAGGGTTAGGAAATATTTATTGTCTCTAAGGCTGAAAGTTTCTCTCCAGTAAAATAGGCTACATATCATCTTCAAACAGAGGGATTTCCTCTGGTCAAAAAGGCTTTATGGCATTTTTTTACTGGAGGGGTTCCCTCCATTCAAAGAGGCAAGATAGCCTCTTTAACCAGTGGGGTTCCATCAGCCTATTTTTATGCAGGGGTTCCCTAGGCCTCTTTCACCGGATGGGTTCCCTCAGCATCTTTGACCAGATAAAATACCTCTGGTAAAAAAGGCTACATGTCATTTTTTACTGGAGGGGCATAGCCTCTTTGACCAGAGATTTTTCCTGAAGACAAGATGATATATATCCTTTTGGACTGGAGGGATTTACTCCAGTAAAAAATGCCACATAGCCTCTTTGACTGAAGGGAACCCCTCCGGGAAAAAAAGACTATGTAGCCTTTTTGACTGGAGGAATTTCCTCTGGTCAGAGAGGAAGCATATTGTTGAGTTGCCTGTTAGTCTGCTACCATGATGTATCACCAGCTGAACCATGAGCACTACCAACCAACACCCTGGCAGTCACAAGCGTCTGTAGCCTAGTTGGTAAAGGCAGCACTCTAGCATGTGTCTCAGCTTAGCTGAGGTCGTGAGTTCGAATCTCACCAGACACATCTCCATTTTACAGTCTCTACACATATCCTCTTCAAGGTTCTCTCTGTTAAAAAAGGCAAAATAGACTCTTCAACCGGAGGAAATCCCTCTGGTTGAGGGAAGAGGGGCCACATGCACACCCTCCCCTCCAGGGGCATTTGGCTGCACCTCTGCCTGTTGGAAATTTTAACAGGACAGAGAGGGGTGTGTGACCCGCCAGGGAATGCAGGATGAACCCCCCTCTTGAGATTTTCTGACACCCAAAAAAAGGGTGTGCCCCTGGAGTGGGTGTGAGTTGATCAATTCCTGTATTATGCTATTATTATATATGAATTGGCCAATGATTTTTCTGGTTGTACATACATTCCATGATGTCATGGGGGCATCTAAAATAATTTTCTCAATAAAGAAAACCATTGCATTGTAGTGCATTTGGATTGTAATAAATGAGAGTAGAACTTACAGCAAATTTCTAGAACCTCCCACTAAGGAACTCTAGACTATAAAAGGAGGACATTTCCTGTCCTTTGATTGGACCCTCAATGTTTGCACACAGTACCACATTATAAGTACTCTGTGTTAGAGTTGAGAAAAGCTGAGATACAGGATCAGAAGATGGGATCCAGAAAGGAGAATTGATACAAGATGGAGCTATACCTGAGATACAGTATCAGAAGATGGGATCCAGAAAAGAGGATGGATACAAGGAGATGGAGCTATACCTGTGGTGACAGAGAGTAAAAAGATGAATTACTTGATAATAAAGAAAAGGAAATAAGTAAAAAAACCTGAGATACAGGATCAGAAGATAGGATCCAGAAAGGAGGATGGATACAAGGATATGGAGCTATACCAATGATAAGTTTGGACACTCAGAAAATATGGGTATGTAAGTTTTCATAATTTATACATTAGAAAGAGGATCCAATCTCTGCTTTTATGCTTGATGATTATCAGGAAGTTTTCAATTGACAGGCAACACTTGCAGAGCTCCTGCAGAGTCTTCTGTTGAGCTCATGAATTACTATAGATCTTTTTTTAAGGCAGACCAGACTGGTGAAACTCTGTGTATGATTTTAACAACACCAGTGCAGAGAGAAATCAATAGAATATTGTGATACAAAATTTCTTCAAACCACCTGCAAGATTTGATTGATCCACTAGTCAAGACCCCTACCTTTGGGTTTTGGCACCAATTGAGCCTGGAGATCTTTCAAACAGCAACAAGTGACTTGTGTTGCAATGATATATTCATAGTAAATCTTTGAATTTTGTTTTCCTATGGGAAGATGTGTATCAAACTCTTACCAGAGTTTTGGAAATCGCAAGAGATTGCAGAGGTATTATAAATACTAAATCACTTGATCAGAATGAAAGGGATACCACTTGAGAAACAGATTGCTACTATTAGAACAAAGGAAGCACTCTTGCAGCTTGCAAGGAGAGAAAAATAATACAAAATTCCTGAATGAATCCAATCCTCCAGGCATCCAGTGATTTTGTGCCGCCACATTTGTTGCATATTTTATTTTTTGTTACCTCTGTTGTAAATGCTGTTTTTTAAATTGGCAAACTGGATTTGTTGATACTGGGTGTGAAGATATATATAACTGAGCTAAACCAATGCTCCTTATTCAAATAATTTGATTTTGTGGAACTGCACTTGTTTTCTGAATCTATTTTGATTTCCAATCAAGTAAGTACCTATGCACCACAAACATAAAGTATTTTGCTACTGGGCATAGCGGTTCCATGAGATTGCATGGCGGGGTTTCTTTGTAGCCTGACCTCTTTCCTTTCTTGCAAATTCACTTGCATAAGCTGCAGAAATTATATAAAAATGCCACCACGTGTGATACAATAGCAGCTCTCATGTGAGCAAAGCACTGCAAGCAAAAAAGCACTTGAATATCGTTTTCCAAAAATCTGCATCCACTTCCCAAGTTCAAAATTCTTCAATCTTGATATGCACAATTTATTTACCTATTTTGCTTATGTACTCTCCTCTAGTCAAAATAAGGATAGAAATACAATATACATCTTCCAATTCATCCTTGATCCACTTTGAAAGCTGGAGGTACTGCAATGATAATTAAATTGCACATGTCTCAGAATCAAACTTACCATTATGTCACATTGTGGCTTTTAACAAGCATCATTTGTGAGAAAATCAACAAGAGTATTGGTCATCAAGAGTGATTCTTACACCCTTTTGATGGCCATGACTGACCATCTGGAGAGTGCTATACTCTTTAGATGGCTGGTGTCTTGGTGGCTCATGGATGTGTATGCAATATTATATACATATCATAAATCATCATGTATGTATCATGTTGTGAAATCTCTACACATAAGATTTCACAAGAAATTAAATAATCAACAATTCACCAACTACTTCAAGACACACAACCCCACTCCTCCGCCTAGCTCAGCAGAGACTTGACTAAATATTATTTCTAATTCTATTGAGGTAGGTAAGCTTGATCACTTCTCTTTCTTTCTCTTTTATTTCCTTCTTCTTCTCTTCCATCACCATCAACGATTGTACTAAAAGAGAGACACAACTAACAATTATTTATCATTCTGCTGAGCTAGCTAGTAATCCAAATCTTCCTTTATTCTAGAATGTCTCTCCTAGCTCCCCAAACTCCACATTCACTTCATACACACCAAGTGAAGGGATTGAACCCTTACAGATGTGTACAAATTTGGAGTTCCAAGTCTGGTGGAGAGAAGGGCCTGGATGGCCTAGCAGTAACCATCACCCACAGAAGCTTGGTGTCTCCCATGTGAGAAATAGTATACATCAGTATACAGGGTCCAGCAAGCCCAACTGCTGACTGCTACTCCTTCCAACCTTGGACAACTAAATACCTCCTTCCAGCTTCATAACCACTTTATTAGATTTCAAATTTGTAAACCCACTTGGCCCACTTAACTCCACTTCACAGTTTGAACTGTTGGGCTAGTCTTTTTTTGTCTCTTTTCCTTTGTCTTAGTTTTTCTTCTGCTTTTCAACTGTTCATCATCTTTCACTTGTATGTCACACAGCCTATAGTATCCCTGGGAGCAGAACATGTGCAAGGACTTCTGCTCATCCTTCCACACTCACTCACTCACCATTCTGGCTCCCAGGTATGTCCATCATTGTTTCTTAGCTCATTTTCTTCTCTTCCTTTTTTCTTTTTATGTTGTCTCTTTTTCTCTTCTCTCTTTTTCTCTTCTCTCTTTTTCTCTTCTCTCTTTTTCTCTTCTCTCTTTTTCTCTTCTCTGTCAGCCACTGAGTACATATCACAGTACCTGACATGTACCACGTAACTGCAAACATTATTAATAATTATTATCTCTAATAATAATTACTATTCTTATTAATTATTATTACTATTTATTATCATTATTTATTCTAAATAACTCCACGTAATATTAATTATTATCCTTAATAATAATTACTATGCTGTAGTTATTATTATTATTATACCTTCATTATTATTACATTAATATTAATATTATTAAAGTACATTAATTACATTAATTAATATAAATACCTTAATAATATATTCATTAATAAACTCATGAATAATTCTGGTTAAGCTATGTACTCCTGTTATACAAGATACATAACTTGTAGGCCTTTGCCCCCCTGACACGTGAAATATCCAGAGTAACAGATATCACTCTTTCCCCTCTGATTACGCCCACATTCCTTAACATTGGAATATTTCACGCATAAGATATGTGATTTAATATCTTATTAATAAAAGAACTTATTAATATTATAATAATTAATACTTATAAGATGTACCAATAATAAATGACATCATTATAAGTTAATAACTTTATTAATATTAATAACAGATCAATTAATACAAATGTCATGATGTGATCCAATCCCACTAAGGACTACTGATCAAAGATGTGTCCCATAACACAGCCTTAGTAGAAATCACATCATAAACATTAACAGATCCTCCCAAAAGGATCTGTCTTGCCCCTGAAGTTCCACAGTACCTCCCAGGTCATGGAAGCGCTCACAGTTCCCCCTTGAGGAGCTCTTACAATATATAAACAGACTGTAAACAGTTGTTTATCCCCCAGAGAATATTTAGAACACCACAGCACAGTACTTACCTTAGAGTTATTTACCTTGCTTAGTTCCCCATTCTCCAACAAATCCCCCAATTCTGGATAATCTATAGTTTAATACTGTTATTACCTCAAGAATTGGCCACAACCTACCTTCAATAAGGTAGAAACCACGAACCCAAGTGAGTACCTCCTTGGATGCCTATTAATACTCTGTATTGATTTGGATGCGCCTAATTAGAGCAATTAGAGCAAGCCTCTCAGACAAGACTTACTGATTGAGGAAGTACCTTTTTACAGGACTTACACCATTACCCAAACCACTTTAAATCATCAACCTACCTTAGTTACAACCCATAACCACGGTTAGTTCCACACCCAGGCTGACAATTGGGGGTCTGGCCTTTATTTATCCGTGATTTTTCACCCTTTAACCCTAAAAAATCATCACTAACACCTCCTTACCTTTTTATTTTTCGTGAAAATGGCCCTTTGATAGATGCCAGAAATCATTTGTGACTTCAAAAAGAACTCCAACCTTTTCCAACAAAGATATTATCAATTGGACAACCCAGAAAACATCATCACGTCACAACTAGTGATAAAAACTGAAGTCATAGAGGGAGAAGATCAGTTTTATAACTGCACCTGGACTAAAGTTAAACAACTTACACTCACTAATACTTATTCTTCTGACGGTACTTTGCTTAATACTGAAGAATCTGACGTATTAACCAAAGAAGAACACACTAAAATTGTCAGAAAAGAAATTAGATCAGCTTTAGAAGAAGGAAATCCACCCTTTAATGATATATATTGTGATATAATTTCTTCTAACAATACTTACATGTCTGTTCCTCCTTTTTTGGATTGTGACCCTCCAGAAGTCCCTAGATATCTCCTTAGAAACAGTAGAAGGAACAAAGACCCTAGATTAACTGCATTTAACTACAGGAAAAATATAAAATCATAAAAAATATAGCTTGTTTTTCTATTTTTTCTTATCTATAAAATTAAAAATTACAATAAAACAGAGTCTGCTACCCAAATTTGAGTCTAAGAAAAATAAAAAACCCTACAAAAATTGAGAAAAAGTCGAAATTATAAAATAAAAAACATATAAAAAATTAAAAACCAATATCTGGCTGAAGATATTGATCAAAAAACAAGAAAAACCGCCTTTTTTATAATAAAATCCCTTCAAAATTCTACGTTCTAGTAGATCCACTACTCATAGAGAAATTCTGAGCAGACCATTCGAACCGCAATAGTAGATTTACAATACTAAAATCCAGTTCCCTTACTCTCTAGAGCCTCCATTCCCACGGCACTAGTCATCTAATCCCTAAAAATCCTCCTCGAGCACGTATTACATAGTGGTATACACACAGTAACCGCATACAAGTGGTAATACACACCGTAGTACATACCGGGTGTATACTACACTATACACACGTGATCGGAAGATTGATCTTCTAAGATTATCACGTGATACATACAGTATTCCCCGGACATTCCGAGATCTACACTATACATACGTGCGCCGACGCACTTCTGGAAGTTCCAGCATATACTCTACAGTGTAATACAAGTATAAGACTCTTATATCCGATCATAAGAATAGTCGACGATAGACTTTCTCACTCATTACTTGAGCTATCAAGACGTTGAGTAGATCAAAATAACGGGAAAAATCAGCAGAATACAACTGTCTGATCCATTCCAATTTTACACATCGAGAACAAAGTGTATTAGCCCCGTCGAAGACTATTTTTATCTCACAAATCACGTTTAAGAGTCTCTCCGTGATTTGTACATAGTAAAAGAGTGTACTATAACAAAATTAACAGTAAATTAGATCATTTTTGATCAAATTTAAATATTATCTCTCACCCTGAAAGGAAGAAAAATCCCCTTTCAGAAATATCTCACAAATCACGTTGAGTCTCTCCGTGATTTATCAAAAATAAAAATAAAAATTAGTGTAAACTAATTAAATCAACTGTAAAACAGATCATTTGATCAGTTTACATCTACCTTCTACCCCTGAAAGGAAGAATAATCCCCTTTCAGAACCATCCCACAAATCACGTTGAGTCTCTCCGTGATTTGAACACATAAAAACAAATAAAAATAACAAATTTAACTGTTAAACAGATCAAATTGATCAGTTTACATATACTCTCTCAACCTGAAAGGAAGACTAATCCCCTCTCAGGCACATCTTACTAAAAATTTAGCTCATTTTTGTCCTTTCCACCTGGAAATTTAGACATAAAAACAGCCTCCTTTTCAAGTCTTGTCATACTCACAACAAGCAACTTGATTTTACCGCATAAAAATCATAGAACAACTACTATTACTCTCAATAAAGTAACACATTCACATTACTTTATACCTATTTTCTCTATAAAACAAACCTTTTCAGCCCTCTTCAAAGAAAAAATTCTGAAGAGTAAGCAAACATCTTTAAATCAGTAAAAATATAACATATTTTTTACTAATTTTCCTTTGTTTTAGTGTCCACCAACGTAGACAAGCTTACCCCTGAATTGGACATTTTGAAAGTGTCTGACAAGACCACTACAGCCCGTGACACTAGAGAAACCTCTGAGATTACCACTCACAGAGAAGCCTCTGTTACTCCATCAGACAAGTCATCTGGTGAATTAAATTTTAAACAAATTTTCCTTATAAAAATCTCCTACTAACAAATTTTTACGCATTTTTTTACCATGACTCCTCCTTCCCTTAGAAATAGAGGTTACAATGGCCGCACCAGGGAGCCAGAGCCAGGACTTGGATTTCCATCAGCGTCAGTTTTGCCCCCTGGCAGACAAGAATCTTTAAATAAAATTATTTATAGAAGTAAAAAGACTAATGATAAGGGAAATTCTTCTGATTCTAGTCACAGCAGAGGAAAAATTCGAGAGATTTTACTACAGGATGAAGGAAAACAAGTACTGGTTGAAAGATGTGAGAAACAGAAGCAGCTTCAATGCTGTGAAAGCCCATCTAAATTACTGCCAGGAGGATTTCCGTCAGATGGTCAGCCTCAAAGGTCTGCCAGCAGCCCTCTACCGCACCAAAGATTGGAACCCACTTCATTTGTCTCCAGGAATCCTTTTCTCTCCCCCCAATCCTTCAAATACTCCCATCAGAACCCAAAATCCCCGTGGTCCAAAGGGGAGAAATGTCAATTCCAGACATCCCAGGAACACAGGGAAGAATACTCAGTGGCGCAACCAGATCTATTCAGAGATGGTACGCCTAGGGAGATCCCTCCAAGGGACTTATCAACATCTGGAGCAAGGCAAAATAGCCCGTCAAGAGCGCCAGATGGAAGAATCCCCATAAATTGTAACACTTCCCCATCATCTAGTCAGAAAATTAGACACAAAGTTCCCCATGTGTAATAATTAATGACTCCAATAAGTCTACTTGTACTCCTGAACAACATCAACAAATTACCACATTCCAACATGTAGTAAATGCTATGAACAATAGTAACAAAGCTCTATCCAATGACTTACAAGAATTATGCCGTAAAATTATGAGAGCTACAGATGAGCAGGTGAACTCAGAAGATAGTACATTATATCTTATTCAACAGAGGTTGACTGAAATGGATACAAAAATTGATATGTTTCATGTAGAATTGGATGATCATTGTAAAACATTTAGTAAACAACTGTCTAATTCTATGACCAGAATTGATGACTGGGTTGAAGAGCAAGGTAATTCCAACCAAGATCTTGTCCAGAAAGTGGCACAATTGGAATTAAAGATTCAGAATTTACAATCAGATACTACTAATAAAGTAAATTCTCAATTTAGAACCTTTGAAGATGTAGTGAACAGAATTGAGAAACAGTTCACATGTGTTACGTCAGAAATGACCAAAAACAACTCAGATATCATGCACAAGTTGGAAGAACTCCTGACTAGAGATGCCCAACCAAGAAGCAGACATGATACTATTAATGACATTGGAGATGACAGTCAATCTATTCCTCCAGTCATTACAACTCAATTGGCCAATTTAAACCCTTCACCTTTACAGAATACCCAAGTTGAACCAAGCAGGGATCAAACTGCTACGCCAACTCTCAATACTCAACAAATTAGAGTGGCCACATCCACCATTAATAGTTTGGATGAAGACAAGGCCATCCACAAATTAGTATTAGCAGGTCTGCCAAAGACTAATGAGTGGCTAACCTTTTCTGGAGTGGGAGAATATGACCACTTTAAATTTATTGATTGGATTGATAACTTGAAAGAAGATACTAATGCCCCTGATCAAATTATATGCTCAAAATTGAATTCAATTCTTACTGGAGTTGCAAATTCATGGTATAATTCTAGGAAAAAAGAAGTACCTGGCAATAAAAATTGGTTATTCTGGAAAAAGGAAATCATTAATAAATTTAGCACTCCTGAATGGAAGAGGAAAGTGAAAACCAACTTCAGAAGAAGCAGATTTGACATACTGAGTGATGTAGAACCATCTGATTGGGTTACACAACAAGTGAACAGAATTAAAGCCATTGAAAGAGATGTAGACAATGCCTCTATTAATGATAAATTACTTGGACAATTAGATCATAATACTGAGTACATGATGCGTAGAGTTCTACAAAGTGACAGTGATTTAACTGAATTCATCAATCAACTGGAAAGTCTTGTCAATGTTAAAAGAAAGGACAAGAAAGAAAAGTATAAATCTGTCAAAAGAGATAATTATAAAGATTCCAGGAAATCAGACCAGAAGGAAACCAAAGACACTTCTGAGAAAGAAATTACGTGTTATGAATGTGGAAAGAAAGGACATAGATCCAATAAATGTCCCAATAAGAAATCTAGTAAGAAAGTACACTGCATTGAAAACATTGATGATAACTTGGTCCCCATTAATGATGATTCCCAATCTAGTATAGAATCTTTACCAGATGATTCTGATTCTGATTCCATTGATTCTGACTCAGATATTCACAGTACTCATGCCATTGTTTCAAAAGATGAATTGATCATATCTAATATTTCTAAAATGGAAGATAAATTCAGACCTGTAAACATTAAGAAATTACACTTGTCAAATGAGATGCATTCTGGAAAAATACATAAGACTGGTGGTACTAATATCACTAATATAATATGTAACAAGTTTAAACTTAAATGTTTAATTGATGGAGGAGCCTTCTGCTCTATTATTGGTCCCAATTTATTAGATAAGATATTGCCTCAATGGAAGAAAGAATTAATTCCCATTAATTCTGAGAAATTCTACAGTTGTAACAGTAAATTGAAACCACTAGGTATTATCAAATTAGATATTATATTCCCTCATAACAAACAAAGTATTCAGATTACCGCTGAATTAATAGTTATGGAAGATTTTAAAATGAAATATATCATTTTAGGAAATGATTATATCATTGAATTATGGAATAGATGTGATAAATTCTAATGGAAGATATTTTACCTTCAATGGTGACATTATGAACAAGTTTGAACTTGGAATAAGTGACAAAATGAACCTGGAACAACTTGAATGTAATTCTATCAATAATTCTAACTTTGATAATACAATATTAGAAGCAAAGATTGCTGAGAATTTAGATGATGAGCAATTGAAGGAACTGAAGAAATTGCTACATAAAAAGAAACTTGCATTTGCCACTGCTGATGAACCCTTTGGAAGCATTAGAGGACATGAAGTAAGAATTAATCTTAATACTACTAGACCTTATCCTCCTGCTTTAAGGAAAGCTGCTTATCCTGCTTCCCCCAGAAGTAGAGAAGCTTTACAG
This sequence comes from Puccinia hordei, assembly GCA_007896445.1. Lineage (NCBI taxonomy): Eukaryota > Fungi > Basidiomycota > Pucciniomycetes > Pucciniales > Pucciniaceae > Puccinia > Puccinia hordei. The sequence goes on from RDRW01000112.1 coordinate 118,968, forward strand.
CAGCATGTTACTGAATTAGTAAGAATGAATGTCTTACGCAAAGTGGGAGCAAATGAAAATGTAGAAGTTACTACCCCAGTTATTATTGCTTGGCATAATGGAAAATCAAGAATGGTTGGAGACTTTAGAGGTCTTAATAACTATACCATACCTGATAGATACCCCATGCCCAAAATCAGTGAAGCACTGACTCAGCTAAAAGATGCTAAATTCATAACTTGTATGGATGTACTCAAAGGTTTCCATCAGAATGTAATTCATGAAGACAGTAGATATTTGATGAGAATAATATTACATATGGGAATATATGAGTACCAAAGAATGCCTTTTGGAATTAAGAATGCCCCCTCTCACTTCCAAAGAATGATGGACATAGAATTCCACAAAGAATTACGTGAAGGCTGGCTTATTATCTACATTGATGACATCATTATTTTTAGTCAAGACTGGAAAGAACATTTGGAAAAACTTTCAATAGTTTTAGACAGAGTTACAAAAATGAATATGAAAATATCCATGAGCAAATGTCAATTTGGTTTTAAGGAATTAAAAGCACTTGGACATATAGTTTCTGGACTTAGTATTGCTATTGACATGAATAAAGTGGCTGCAGTATTGCTTAAGCCCATGCCAACTAATGTCAAGGAATTACAATCATTTTTAGGTTTTGCTAGTTATTACAGGCAACACATTAAAGACTTTGCTAAAATTACTGGGCCCCTGTACCAAATTACTAGTCCAAACACTGCATATGAGATGACGTCCCCCAGAGTAGATGCCTTTAATAAAATCAGAGAAATGTTAACATCTGCCCCTATATTATTAATGCCTGACCCTCACAAGCCTTACAAATTATATGTAGATGCAAGCATGGAAGGACTTGGAGCTGCTTTACATCAAGTACAAGATTTACAGGACATTCCCAAAGAAGGAGTAATATGTTATATTTCACGCACACTTAAGGACAGTGAAAAGAAGTATGGTGCTAGCCAACTAGAATGCTTATGTCTAGTATGGGCCTTAGACAAATTATATTACTACTTGGATGGTTGTGATTTCGAAGTTATTACTGATTGTAGTGCACTCAAAAGTTTACTCAGTATGAAAACTCCCAACAGACATATGTTAAGATGGCAAATTGCAATCCAAGAATGGAGAGGAAGTATGACTATTGTCCATAGAGCTGGAAATATACATAAAAATGCTGATGGTCTCAGTAGATGGTCTTTAGACAATCTACCAGAAAATCCTGCTTGGGATGGAGAAATAGTGGCAAAAATTATGTGCCTTTTTCCACTAATTAATGATGCAAATAATCCTGCTTATGATGACCCTTCTGAAACCTATGACATTCTTGGACTTCATGTTACTGAAATGAAGGAAGAATTTTGGGATGAAATACGTGAAAGTTATAACCTGGACAAGAATTGCTCCACTCTTAAAGAAATTCTACAAAGTAAACATAAAAACCTGGACTTGATTAATTCTTTAGAAGAACCTTGGTCTACTGCTTTTAATGAAAACAGATTTTCACTTCTGGATGGATTGATATATCATAGAACCAAACATACTAGTGTAGTAGTTCTGGCTAAAAAGGAACATATTAATCTTTTTCTTAAAGAATGCCATGATAATATCACAGCAGGACATTTTTCTTTTGACAGAACTATAGAAAGAGTTAAACATATAGCTTGGTGGCGCCATTATAGAAATGCAACCAAGGAATATTGTGAATCTTGTGAAAGATGTCAAAAAGCAAATAAAGCTACTGGAAAAAGATATGGTTTACTACAGGAAATTGAAGAACCAACAGAAAGATGGTCTGTAATTAATATGGATTTTGTTACAGGATTACCTCCAGCTGGAATGAATAACTATAATTCTGTACTAGTAGTAGTTGACAGATTCTCTAAAAGAGCTAAATTCTTGCCATGTCATAAGAAAAATAATGCATTTGATGTAGCTCTACTATTTTGGCAAAAGATTATAGCTGATGTAGGATGTCCTAGATATATTATTACAGACAGAGATCCAAAATTTACATCTGAATTCTGGAAAGGTTTATATGATTTATGTGGCACTCAATTGAAGTTCTCTACAGCTTATCATCCTCAGACTGATGGATTAGCTGAAAGAATGATTCAAACCTTGGAAGATATGATTAGAAGATATTGTGCTTATGGTCTAGAATTTAAAGACAAAGATAATTACTCACATGACTGGTGTTCACTATTACCAGCATTAGAATTTGCTTATAATTCCAGTAAACACAGTAGTACTGACATTACTCCTTTTGAATTAGAAAGAGGATGGATACCTTGGTTCCCCAAAGAATTAGTTCTCTCTAAATCAGTAACAATTCACCCCAATGCCACTAATTTCCATCAAATGATGACTAAAACTGCAAATTACGCAGCAGAATGTATTAAGAAATCTTTTGAATATAATAAGAACAGATGGGACAAGACCCATAAGGTTCACCAATTTAAAGTTGGAGATCAAGTTCTTATTTCTACATTTAATTTTACTAATTTATCAGGACCCAAGAAACTCAGGGACTCCTATGTTGGACCTTATACAATTAAAGCTTTACATGGTGCAAATGCAGTAGAAGTTATATTAACTGGAGAATTAGAAAGAAAACACCCCACATTCCCTGTTAGTCTAATCAAACCATTTATTCCTAATAATGATGATAAATTTCCTCTAAGGAAAGATAACATTAGAGTTGTGATACCTCCAGTAGAGAAAGACCAACTCATTAAAGTTAAAAAAGTTATACAACATAGAAAAATTAGAAAGAATAATGAAGATGTTAGACAGTACTTAGTCAGATATAGTGGATCCAAAGAGGATGAATGGCTTACAGCTGATCAGATCCCTGATTCAGAAAGAATTCTGAGACAATACAGAGTTGACAAAAGAAACCATTAAGAAAATTTGTTTAGTCAACCCTTTTTTAGAGGGAGGAAGTGTCAGCCACTGAGTACATATCACAGTACCTGACATGTACCACGTAACTGCAAACATTATTAATAATTATTATCTCTAATAATAATTACTATTCTTATTAATTATTATTACTATTTATTATCATTATTTATTCTAAATAACTCCACGTAATATTAATTATTATCCTTAATAATAATTACTATGCTGTAGTTATTATTATTATTATACCTTCATTATTATTACATTAATATTAATATTATTAAAGTACATTAATTACATTAATTAATATAAATACCTTAATAATATATTCATTAATAAACTCATGAATAATTCTGGTTAAGCTATGTACTCCTGTTATACAAGATACATAACTTGTAGGCCTTTGCCCCCCTGACACGTGAAATATCCAGAGTAACAGATATCACTCTTTCCCCTCTGATTACGCCCACATTCCTTAACATTGGAATATTTCACGCATAAGATATGTGATTTAATATCTTATTAATAAAAGAACTTATTAATATTATAATAATTAATACTTATAAGATGTACCAATAATAAATGACATCATTATAAGTTAATAACTTTATTAATATTAATAACAGATCAATTAATACAAATGTCATGATGTGATCCAATCCCACTAAGGACTACTGATCAAAGATGTGTCCCATAACACAGCCTTAGTAGAAATCACATCATAAACATTAACAGATCCTCCCAAAAGGATCTGTCTTGCCCCTGAAGTTCCACAGTACCTCCCAGGTCATGGAAGCGCTCACAGTTCCCCCTTGAGGAGCTCTTACAATATATAAACAGACTGTAAACAGTTGTTTATCCCCCAGAGAATATTTAGAACACCACAGCACAGTACTTACCTTAGAGTTATTTACCTTGCTTAGTTCCCCATTCTCCAACAAATCCCCCAATTCTGGATAATCTATAGTTTAATACTGTTATTACCTCAAGAATTGGCCACAACCTACCTTCAATAAGGTAGAAACCACGAACCCAAGTGAGTACCTCCTTGGATGCCTATTAATACTCTGTATTGATTTGGATGCGCCTAATTAGAGCAATTAGAGCAAGCCTCTCAGACAAGACTTACTGATTGAGGAAGTACCTTTTTACAGGACTTACACCATTACCCAAACCACTTTAAATCATCAACCTACCTTAGTTACAACCCATAACCACGGTTAGTTCCACACCCAGGCTGACATTCTCTCTTTTTCTCTTCTCTCTTTTTCTCTTCTCTCCGTCATTCATATGAAATAAGATCCTTCCACACTAACTCACTCGCCATTCTGGCTCTCAGTTGTACGCAACATTAGCACCTTTAACTATTGTAAACAAAACCTAGTTAGAATGTCAGCATAAACATCATAACTCAGCTGCCTGGATATACATACAATTTCATGGATAATTGAAGATTCATAGTGCAGGTTTTCAAATCAAATCTGAACTTCAAAAAAAAGAAGGTGCAGTCAAGAAGGGACTAGGGACTCAAAATTGAGTGGAGAGAGGCAGCTGACTTTGGCAGGTGCACTCCAAGCAGCTTGAGAAGCTCTGAGCTGCCCGCAAGTCTTGGAGAAGGGTACCTAATATATGCATCTGCAAACAAATTGCAGCTGACCTATTGGGTGCCCACTCTCCATTGACATAGATGCTACATGGCCAGCTTTTATCTAGCATCAGTAAAGTTTCATGTTACATTGGTCAACAGTGCCATGCAATTTTAGTAAAAGCCACACCAAATTTAACCACCTGCCAACTAGGTTTCTGACTATCATCAGCCAACAAAAACCCTCAATGTTGAAAGGCTCCATGTGAATCATTTGTCTTCTAGTAATACTATTCACTCAGGGCCTTAAAAACTTAAATGTAACCATTGATAGCCCTGTTCACATAGGTAAATTCAACATGTCTTGACTGATGCTTATCAAGCAACATTCTCAACTTCATTCAGAGTTGTTAGAAATGAAAGAATCTCAGGTATAATGTCTTTATGTAAAACTTCATTGTAAGCATCAGTAAACTCTTGTTGAGGTTAGCCATTTGAACAGGGCTAATAAGTGGGATTTCAAGTCTCATTTGTGAGTGGTCCGCATACATGTGAACAGTCCTCATAATTATGTAGGCCCATTCTGAAGTTAATCTAATTCGTGATCTGTTAGAACTCACTAGGGTTGGTATGAAATGTTTTCCCTGAGAGCTCAGAGTGTTTAAACTCGCACTCTGATTATGAGCTCTATTGGAAGAGACAGGTACATTAGCAGATCTCATTGAATGGCAATCAAGACCTGGAAGGTCGGGGTGATCCATCAAATGTGCCTGGAGTAAAGTATGGCTATGCTGGTTTTCTCCAGCGTTAGATCGGAAAAAGCAAAATATACACATAGAGTACTTCATCGCAATGGTTGGATTCCGATTTCTTGGTATATATGCAGATTGAAGGAAACGATACAAATATGAGAAAACGGACCTCTAGGTTTTATTCATGATCTACTAGTGCCAAATTGGAATATCAACACTTATGATACTAAGACTTGCCATTTACATCGCCTATCTTTCTGAGTAAGGATCTAACCTGATCTAAGGTAATGATAATAATCATAAGTTAGCATGTATTTTATTTGTGGTTCATAGTCATATACATGGCATGCAGCTCAATTCCGCTATAAAAAAAGGCTCCACTTTTAGAAGAATGACCGTTGAAATCAAAAGATAAAAAAATGTGGATGACGCTCAGTAAAGTGTGATAAGATAGTCAGAGTTAAAATGCGATGGGTCGAATTCTCCCGGTTCTCTTTACAACTTCGCGTCATTCGGCTGCTGAAGAGGTGTATAATCTGAGATCCCTAATATAGAACTGATTGTACAGGCCACCTTGTTTAAGGGGTTCAATTCGAACCAATGATTAATTCAAATCAGTAGGTGCCCTTCTTCATCAAGCGTTTCCCCGCTCGCATGCTTCATCAGAATCTATAGATATTCACAATTTTTAGACTGACTTATACCCCTGTGTAAACCTTTGGTATCCCGCATCTATCAAGACCAGACCAAAAAAAAAAAAAAAAAACGAGTCAGTTTATAGTTAAGAGCATACTGGCGAAGAGAGGAGCGTACACTTAGTTATAAAGTCGTCTAAGGCCTCTGGACCTCGCGAGCCATACGCATACGGTTCAGGCTTAGGCTTTTCCTCTAGGAAAATTGTGAACCAGTCGGAAGTCAACAGATGACCAATGAGCGTGATAATAGTTCTCACAAAATACTGACGATCGATATAGTGTAGCAATGGCCTGTTCGATCGTTTATGAGTTGAAAGTTAATTTGTGTGATGAATCATTACTTTATTTGACAAAAGCAATGGCGCAAGGTGTTTACTTACGTGAAAATTTTCCACGCAATTTCCAACTCATCGTCTCGAACGAAGTTTGACCGATCTCCTTTGATGGCGTCCAAGATCAGGGCTTCGTAGCTTTGGAGGATAAGGCCAAAGTGGAGCAAGCAAATAAAACTCTTCGCGAGTGAGAAACAACCCCAATTCATTTAAATTGAAAAAACACGCACGCCTCAGGGATCTTCAAGTCGCTGAATCGTCGTTTGTAGGTCAAATCCATTTCTGTTGACACTGATTTCATGGCCAATCCTGGCGCTTTGGCATTCATCTTCAGGTAGACTGCTTCTCCCGGCTGAACTCGGATTACAAGCTCATTTCTAGCAATGTCTTTAAAGATACCTTGAGTAACGTCCTTGTACCTGGTGACAAAAGATGTTTGGATCAAAGCGAGCAAGTAAGCATTGCACAAGTCGTTAGACACCTGTAAATCACAGCTCGGCTCAACTGAATGCGGATCTCTGTTTTTTGTTCGTTGAGAGCCTTTCCAGCCCTGAGAACGAAGGGTACACCCTCCCATCGAGGAGAGTTGATGTATAGAACTAATGCAGCAAATGTAGGGCAGATGGAGCCTTTAGGTACAGTATCATCATCCAAGTAACCAGGCTTGCCGTCCACTGCGGTGTATTGCCCAAGTAGAGAATGTTCGCGCTGAATAGGGGGTATGAATCTTAAAATCTTGACCTTTTCATCTCTGATATCCTCGGCAGAGAATGAGACAGGTCGCTCCATCGTCAGCAGAGACAAAACTTGAAGCAGATCTTTTTAATTGGGCATTGCAAGAATCAAAAAGGAAGTAGCCGACAAAAAAAATAGATTAGTCGCTGATTCTTTCTGATATAACTCGGTGGAATCATAGCAAGAGACTAACGATTTTGCATCACATCACGAATGATTCCAAACTCATCAAAGTATCCACCTCGTCCTTCGGTTCCAAAAGGTTCTTTGAATGTGATTTGGACGTTTGATATCAAGTTTTTGTTGAAAGAAGCATCGAGTATAACATTCCCAAATCGCAACACCAGTAGGTTCTTCACCATTTCTTTGCCGAGGTAGTGATCGATTCGGAAAGTCTAGAAGAAGCTTGTTACGTTCTTAGTATCCAAGCTCATCTAGGTAGGCCAAGTATTTATCGGCATTGAAGGGGGGAGGCATTATGCTTACCTCCTCTTCTTTCCACAACGCCTTCAAGCTACCCATCAGCTGACGACTAGTCGGAAGATCCATACCAAAAGGTTTCTCGACGACAATCCGATTGAAGCCATTGGGAGAATACTGTGAATTCAAATAGGAAAAATCAAGTCAGAAAATAAAAACCCTTCCAGAGCGGTTTCGAAGTTAAATCTAATTGTTTAAAGCCGATAATACTTGTCTGGATTATTACGAACATTATTTTTCTTTAAACCGTTCGCAACGTCGATGAAAACACTTGGGGGCAAGGCCATGTAAAAGATCCTATGACGATCGGAGCCTTTGAAATCTTTCTCCTTCTCCTTGATAACATCCTCTAGCTTTTGGAAGCTAGCATCTTCGTTATACTGACCATCGACGTAACTGCAGATCGCCAAATACTCTTCTAATTTCTTCTTCATCGCCGGTATGGGTGCCTTGATGCATTGGGAGATCCGCTTGTGAAAATCCTCTTGTTCCATCTTTGTTCTTGCATAGCCAATTATTCGGGTACCTGCGGGTAGAAATCCATTGAAATACAGTCCGAAGAGAGCTGGGAAGGTCTAAATGAACGCAATCAGAGGGATAGAAATGAGTAAAATCATACAAAATCTGTAGGGAGCATTTGTAGTAATTTTTTACAAAAGTCGCATGAATTAAAGCATGATTCCACATCGAATCATTCAGAAGGTGAGAATCTAGGGAGAATTCTGAATAGGAGAGAAAATATGGCGAGAAACTGGGACGAGGAAGAGTAAAGACAAGAAGGATCCAGCCTGATATGGATAGATATAACTCACTTTCTTCTTGGCGAGATCACCACTGGCCCCTAAGACGACGATGATAGTGTTTTCTTTTAATTGACCGGCATTTGAGCCACCGGAAGAGGGGATGTCGGAAGCCATTGCTGAGTGAGGTTCTGTTTTCTGGAGTACGGTTGTGAGTGGGCTATTATCGGCTTGGGATTTGATAGTGGTTTGATAGGGATGAGAATCGAGGTGAAGAGGAGAGTCAATCGATTTTAGAAAACTATGGCTTTAGAGGGGAAGACGATGATCGATGACGTATGAATATGGATAAACATGTATGCATCTAGTTATGTAAATATGGATTTAGGTATGCACTAACGCTGGCTACGCACTCTCCTTAATGCGAAGAGGGTTGAGAGCAGCTTCACCAGGGATGCTAAAGATTGGGCAATAAAACCCTCAGAGCATCCACAATTGTTTTGATAAAAGTTTGACAACTGTGGAGCTCTTAGCGAGCTCAATAGTTATCTTATCAAGACTGTCCCCACTTGAGGCTTGATAACCCGGCTCTATTGCTGGGTTATCAAGCCGGTTCCACACTTGTGCTCCTCTGTAACTTGAGTCAATAGTGGGATTCAAAGTTGGTCCACGTGTGCATGCAGTCTTTTTTAAATACAGACTTGCACCCCGCAAAATGAAAATTTTGCTTTGAGCACCCCATTTTCACAAATACTCTTGCAAGTTAGCAAACCATCAAAATAAATCCATCCACAACCATACAAACACACCATCCAGCCATTCAAATCCATCCAGTCAACCAGCTCCACCAACATGCCTCGACAAACCAAGAGAAGGACATCCATCAAGCAAATGACCCAGATAATACAGATGCAGATCAATCAATCACTAATGAAATCTCTCTGGAAAGAATCAGATGAAGCATCAAGCAAAGAAAGTGACCTTGAAGAAGCTCTAGTGGCTTTGATTACAATAAAGAAGAAATGGTATTTGATGGAACAAGTACGTCTAATCAAAGCACCAGATAACACCAGCTATCTATTCAACCTCAATGGAGCTTGATTCAAGCAAGAATTCCAAATGTCTCAGCGCTCATTCTTTCAACTTGTTGAGGAGATCAAAAATCATCAAATATTCCACAACAACTCCAACATTCTGCAGCGACCAGTACAGGACCAACTAATGGTAGCCCTTAAACAAATGGGAACCTTTGGGAATGGTGCATCGGTGGGGATGTTGGCTCAGTTTTTTCGCATATCCAAAGGCTCAGTCATCTTGTACTGCTTGCGAGTTATAGAAGCCATCTTTTCTCTTGAATTGTGAGTAATCTCTACAACTGGATCCCTTTTAAAACTAGTCTAATATGATTTTTAATTTCCAGGAAATTTGTATCATGGCCAGATGCTTGAGGAAGAAGAGAGATTGCATCAAACATTGGTAGCTACACTGGATTCCAAGACTGTGTTGGCTTTGTGGATGGAACTCTGTTCCCTCTTGATGAAAAGCCATTGATTGATCCACAAGATTATTACTCTCAAAAAGGATGCTATGGCCTTTCAGGATTAATTGGTTGTGATGAAAACAAAAAAAATCATCTATTATGTGACTGGATGGCCAGGTAAGATCATGGATATATCCCCCATAATGATTGAAATATTTTATTAATTTTACATTTTCAGGATGCTGCCATGATACTCGGCTTTGGGAGAACTGCAAGCTAAACCTCCAGAAAGGATCTTTGTTTACCCCGGGCCAATACCTCATTGGTGATTCAGGTTTTCCAGCTGAAAGAAACCTTATTCCGGCATTCAAACAACCACGTAATGGGCCAATGCCACAAGACAAAAAGTGATTCAATCAGCATCTTGCATCTTTAAGAGTGTGCAATGAAAATTGTATTGGGATAATCAAGGGAAGATTTCAAAGCTTGAGAGGTCTTCAGAAGGACCTAAGCTCTGCAGGAAGTATTGAGAGGATCACACATTGGATTGGTGCATGTGTGATCCTCCATAACTTCCTCATAACTGACCGATCTCCCAAGTTTTGTAATCCTCCTGATTTAACAGAGGATGTTGAAGAAGCTGAACATGGACTCTGTCCTCGGCAGGGTGGCCAAGGTCACCAATTACTTACACTCTTAAATCTCAATTTCAATATGTTTTCTTAATTTGTTTGTTTCAAAAGATTCAATTTTATAAATTTCAATTTGTTATGAAATTGAAATAAATTTATAAATAATCAGATTAAAAAAGAGGGTGAAGAAAAAATGTAATTATGTGGAATCATATGAGTCTGATCCTGAATCAGACTGATCAATATTCACCATGTCTAAGAGTGGTGGGAATTTGAGAGCAACCCGCTTTTCAATCTCTTCAAGGTTTAAGCCATGGCTGTGAAGTTCCTTCATGTACGCCACCTTGACCTTACTGGATGCTGCTTGAGCAGTTGTGACCTCTGCTTGCCGTTTGCTCACCATGGACTTCATGTAAAGTTCTTCAGAGGTGAGTTTCTTCTTCTTTGCTTGCTTGGATTTTCCTTGGCTACCCCTGGGAGTTGATGTTGATTGTTTTCTGGGGGAATTCTTCTTGGAGTATGGAGATTGGGTAGAATTTTCCATCTGATTGAGAGGGTCTTCAGGAAGTTGTCGCCGTTCAATGGAGCGGTATTGGTACCATGTTGGTCACCAAGAAGGGATGATCGGATGTGAAGCGGCTCAGTTACAGATTGCAATCCCATGATTGGATCCAGTTCATCCCAGTAGCAACACAACTCTTTAAGCTTGGCTGAATAGGAAATAAAATTAGAAGTAATACAACCCAATCTGAAGGAAGACCAATGCGGGTTAAAAGAAAAACTCACCCTCAACAGTCCGGATACCATTTTCTTCATTGCTAGCCAAGACACCTTGACCAGTATTTGTTTTCCAATCACAGGCAGAATTTTACAAAGATTGGAGGTCACCAATCTTTTGTCGGACTCCTAGGGAAAATATCAAGTCAGAGATGCTCAAACAGAGGTAAAAAGAGGAATTAGCAAACATTTTGCATCCCAATGAGTGATTCCGCTTTCTTCCATAATCTGAAGGATCTGGGAACATAGTCTGGTTTTAGTGGTTCCACTCTTGGTATCTCCACGCCATCACTGGTAGTTGTTTTTGGCTGCTAACCAGTCAAGTATGATTGTGATGCTCAAGCTTCCTCCATTGATGCCATCTTGATCCCATGCAATTGGCGGCTATTTGGTTGTACTTGATTTCTTAGCAGGTGCTTGCTTTGGTGGCATGTTGATCTTGCTTGATTTTACAGGGTGATGAGTGGTTGAAGGGGTTGTGGGAAGAATCTTGATGTGACTTGCACTTGCCTTGCAAGCTGGAATTCAAGTCTGAAGTTGAATGTCAGCTTGCATTTTTTCCTTGCAAGTCACCCCACCAAATCCTGTATGCCAAATTTTCTGCATGCACACGCAGTGAAACTTTGAACACCCTTAATAACTTGTGTTGCAGAGGAACACTACATGGGATGGTATTGTAATGATGGGGGAGAAGTTGGGGGAGGGTTCACTAAAGAGTTACCTGTGAAAGCTGGGACGGCTTACCTTATTGAGCTCAATAGAGGTCCATAAATTACATATTATAATTAGGTTTGAATCAATCCAAATAAAATTGTTAGTACACCATATGCCATTCTTTAGAATTTTTTTTATTTCAAATTTTCAACCCAGGCTAAGTTGTTATCGAATGTCAACCAGAATCACAAGTGATAATTTGACTGGAATTTATTCTTTTCAATGTTTCCTCCTGGATTGTAAGTTTGAAATCAGCAGGTATGATCCATTTTTCTCATTTGTTTTTCACTTAACACTTCCAAATTTTTATCAATCTATATTTGGAATAAAACCAATCAGTGTTAGAATTTTTTTTTAAAAAATTAGGGGGTCAAATATGGCCAAATCTGCTTTCAAAACCAGGCAATTATCAAATTCCATTTTTTTTTTATCCAGTGGGTTTCAAAAGGGTGTGGGGAAAGGACTAGCATGTTTTGTAAATGGTGGATTTTTTGAAAAAAGTAAATTACAGAATGGTGGATTTGGACATATCTGATACCCCCTATTCAACCATATTCAATATGCCTTGAGTTCTGAGTCAGTATAAGGTTCCTTCTGACAGCATCTTGAAATTAGAAAATGGATTTAAATTTTTAATAAAAATATTTTAGCAATAGTCCTCTCATGTTGGGGATTCACAGACATGGTCAGAATACATTAGTATCTACTCTCTGTTTCATTTTTCCTGGCAGCTGAATGATTACTGCTTTCCACCCCAAATTGATTCATATAATTAAATACTTATTTTTCACTCTTCAAAATATTTTTGTGGGTTGTGTTTCCTACATCAAATTTGTTTTCCTGGGCGAGACTGGGGGCTTGATAAAAGCACGCCCACACCAGGGGAAAACCAAGCCAAAATGGTGCGTTTTTCCCGCACACCATTTTGGGTTGGCGTGTTTGGCCGGCATGCCAACAGTCCTGCACGCCCACCCCGTGGGAGTGGGCTTGGTCCCTCCTGCCCAACGAGGTTGTATAGCCTTGTCAGCCAGGAGGATTCCCTCCTGGCCAACGAGGTTATAAAACCTCGTTGGCCGGGAGGATTTCCTCCTGGCAGACAAGGTTCTATAACCTAGTTGGCCAGGAGGATTTCCTGCTGGCTGACGAGGTTGTATAACCTCATTGGCCAGGAGGAAATCCTCCTGGCCAAAAATGCTATCCAGCCTTGTTGGCCGGGAGGATTCCCTCCTGGCCAACATCAGCAGCATGTGCAACTTGCACACACTGCTGATTTGTATTGGATACACATACATGGTGTATTATGTGTATCCAATACACATAGGCCATGGCCTATGGGAGACTGTAAGTCTGCCATAGGCCATAGGCCAGGGTGTGCAGCCCCACCCGCACATCCATTGACATGCGGGTGGGCTTCTGAGAAGCACACCAATCGCCATTGGTGTGTTTCACACGCACACCAAACCCGTTGGTGTGCCTGGAAACATGCCAATGGGCATTGGCGTGTCCGCCAAACCCTCCAATTTGGGCTGGCAGGGGCTTCAAAACATGCCAAACACCCCTGGTGTGGGTGTGAGCCAGGGGTGTGTGTTTATCAATCCCCGTGAGACTGTCTGGATTTTATTATCATCAGTGAATATACTAATATTTCCCGGTTGAGAAGATCAGATATATCTTGTTGAG
>RDRW01000112.1:142500-288296 GCA_007896445.1 Puccinia hordei
CCGCAACTTTTTATTTATATTCAATCCAAATTTGGCTAGTTGTCATAGTATCTTCAAAAAAATTTGAGTTCAGATGTTTTCCAACAATTCTTCCCTCAGCATGTTGGCTGAAATTATTCCAAAACTCCAATTACCCCTTTTGGGCTCACTTTTCCTGTGGGGATTCCAAGAAAAATGTCTAATTTCTTTATTTCTTTATTTTATTTTATTTTATTTTTTATTTTATCTATTTTTGTATGTTATTGACCTGGCCAAGATTTCTGGTGAGATTGTGCCATGTGCAATGGTGAGAGTGCTGCGTTGGTGCTCTTTCTGCTAATTTGACTCGCGCGGGGGCCTAGTTGCTTCCGAAGTTGAGGCCTAGCCTCCCAGGTTCGGGTTTTGCCTTTGGTCCGGGCCACTTTGTTTGGCCCTGTTGGGTCTCAGCCAGCACTGGGATACAGTATGCTTGGCTTCCCTTCTGCCGGTCCAAAACATAACCTTGACAATTACAATGCTTTCTGGATACAACACCGCCAATCAGAATGATAATCTCCTTGCTGTTTGGTATTGGCATTGATGATTGTAAGTACCTTGTTTTGTGAACATAAAAGAAGAAAAATAACTTTGACACAAGTAGACCACGGGCATTGATAAATGCACGCCCATCGGCGCACGCCCACGCCCAACGCAGGCCGATAAAAAAAAAGTGTGCTGACCGCACGCCTTTTTTTTATTGGCGTGCGGGCTGCACGCCCATTGGAGTGCAACACTTCAGGCGTGCTGCCCGTTCAGAAAAGGGCATGCAAACCGCACGCCCTTTCTATGTGTATAGGCAGGGGCGTGCCCCTGGCTATATACATAGAAAGGGTGTGTGGTTCGCACGCCCTTCCTATGTATATTGGCAGGGGTGTGCCCACGCCGATTCTATGTATCTAGGTAGGGGCACGCCCCTGCCTATATACATGCTGATGTCATGCGTACACAAGAATGTACGCATGACATCAGCTCCAGTCGAGGAATACAGCCTCCTTGACCAGAGGGATTCCCTCCTGGTCAAGGAGGTTGTACAACCTCCTCGACTGGAGGGATCCCCCCCGGTCAAGGAGGTTGTACAACCTCCTTGACTGGAGGGAATCCCTCCGGTCAAGGAGGTTATACAGCCTCCTTGACCGGGAGGGATCCCTCCGGTCAAGGAGGCTGTATACCCTCCTCGACCGGGAGGGAATCCCTCCGGTCGAGGAGGGTATACAGCCTCCTTGACCGGGAGGGATCCCTCCCGGTTGAGGGGCTTGCAGTCCTCCCCGGCAGGCCTGCGGCTGCACGCCTGTAGATGGGCATGCAAACCGCACGCCTATCTACAGGCGTGCCCACGCCCAAGGATGGGCGTGCAGCCTGCACACCGATGAAAAAAAGGGGTGCGGGTTGCACACCTTTTTTTTTAAGGGTGTGTGTGGGCGTGGGCGTGCAATTATCAATGCCTGTAGACCACGTTGTTAGTGTCCTGGGTTGATTTGAGAGGGAGGAGACACCAGCAGACCTTTGACACGAGTAGACCACGTTGTCAGTGTCCTGGGTTGATTTGAGAGGGATGAGACAGCAGCAGACCTGAGTGTTGAGGAAACAGGAAGCGATAGATTGTTATTTGTGAGTAGATCATGAGATGAGACGAAAACAAATAAGATGAAAAAGATATGAGAATGAGAAATAACCTTTGACACAAGTAGACCGCGTTGTCAGTGTCCTGGGTTGATTTGAGAGGGAGGAGACAGCAGCAGACCCGAGTGTTGAGGAAACAGAAAGCAATAAGAGAAAGAAAAAGAAAGAAAGAAACAACACTATGTAATAGTAACTACAACTGAAGAATGTAACCCCTGATTACATAATTGGTAACCCTCCTTGCCTTGATTTCTCTTTTACCACCAACCATTCTCTTATACCCCCCCATTGAATATCTTTTTCATAAGCTAGTCGATATTCATAAACGACTTGAGTAGTCGCCTGATCTTTTCTCCCGTCAAATTTTTAGTCATCATATCTGCTGGAATCAATACTGTAGACATATATTGAAGGTTGATTTCTTTTGTTTTGATTTTATCCCTGATAAAGTAATGTTTGAATGGGATGTGTCTGGTACCATGATGATACACTTTGTTTGACACAATGGCATTCATACTTAAGTTGTCGTTGAATAGTTTCAATATTGGCTTGAAGTTTTTCGTTTCTTGAAGAAGATTCAAAATCCACAAAAGGTCTTGAGCACATTCCACAAGAGCAATCAATTCCGATTTGGCTGACAATAGTGCGGTGGACTTCTGAATGTGACTCCTCCACCCAATCAATCCGTGATAATATATCAGCGACCCCGAATAGGATTTGACTTCCTTCGCGCCTCCATGGTCCGAGTCGGAGAAGCCGAACACCTGCTGTTGATCGTTGTTTAATTTATTATCCCCCAGTTGTAACGAGTAATGTCTTGTTTTGTTGAGATACCGAAGTACGTGAATCGCAGCTTTGAAGTGTATTTCAGCCGGATTTTTGAGGTATTGTGCAATACAACTCGTTGCGAAAGCCAAATCGGGCCTAGTGCATTGAACAAGCCACTGTAAGAGCCCGACGACTCTTCTGTAGCTAAAAGGTGCCTGTTCTGGGATATTGCTGGGTCCGTTCTTTTCTGCATTCCAGTTGGACGGCAGGGGAGTTGGTGTTTCGCGGTGATTGGTGATATTGAATTCTTCAAGAATGTTGTTGACGTATTTGTCTTGGATCAGAGTGATGTTATTGCGACTTTGAGTGATTCGGATACCCAATGTGTATCTGATTTTACCGTAGTCCTCCATTTCAAAAAATTCATTGATTTGTTGCTTGAAAGATGGTATCCACGTTCCTCCAAATATCAAATCGTCGACGTGAGCAAAAAGGAAGAAGGGTTTATTTTTGTCCTTGCTCACGTATAGGCACGGATTAGTCTTTGTTTTCTCCAGGCCAATCTTGGACAGAGCAGCTGTAAGTGCTTCATGCCAGCACCTCGGGCTCTGCTTTAGCCCGTACAACGATTTGTTGAGCTTGAGAATTTGATTCACTTTTATACCACCTAGCCCTTGAGGTGGATAGATATATGGATCTTCTTCCGGGTTTCCATTCAGGAAAGCACATCAAACGTCCATTTGGTGAACTTCAAAGTGTTTTAACTGACACAAAGTGAGCAGAAGTCGTAGGGACATGAGACAACCGGTTGGCAAGAAGACATCATTGTAATCAATCCCTTCTCTTTGGTTAAATCCTCACACACACAATCTTGCCTGGTATTTGGCTAGGTTCCCGTTTTCATCTGTCTTTTGCTTAAATACCCAAGTAGTGGTGAGTGGACAAATTTGAGTGTCTCGTTCTACTGGTTTCCAAACGTCATGTCAATGCATGTTTCCCAATTCGGTGTTTATGGCGCCCTTCCAGTGATCCTGGCTGGGACTTTGGAATGCTTGCGAGTACGTTTTTGGATCATTCTGGATATACAAAACCAGATTGGCTTCATGGTGTGGTCGCAGTCGTCCAGCTACAATGGTTTTTGATGAGACATCTCCAATGATTTCACGTATTGGGTGTTTGATTTCTTCTTGTGAAGTGGGGTCACCTAGCTCCGGCTGGTCCATCAAATTATTGGACCCGATTTGATTTTGGCTGGGGACAAGGTCATCTGGATCAAAGAAATCTTCATTCAATGAGTGTTCATTGTGATCGTGAGAGTCTTTAACTTCATTTGGAGTTGTTTGGAGAGATATAATCCCTGGGGAGAGATGTTCTTTAGACAAGGAGTCATTTTCAAATTTGAATAAATGATCGTCAGTGTTGCTTTCGACAGGTTTATTGAGATTTATAGCAGGGAAGGTGTTTCGGTGGAATTTAACATGGTGAGAAATTATCACGTTACCTGTTTCCCCATGTTCCACTCGATAGGTCCTGTGTCCCTCCCCGTATCCCAGAAAGGTCCCTGCTGCTCCTTGATCTCCAAATTTCCCAGTGACCCTGTTGTTCAAAAATATAGCTTGGCAGCCAAATGGAAAGAGTCGGTTAAGTTTTGGAGGTTTGTTAAACCACAGTTCAAAAGGAGATAAGAATTTAGTCAATTTACAGGGAGTTCAGGTTTCAAGATATACTGCCATGTTGCAGGCCTCTGCCCAGTATTCTTGTCCTAGCCCGCTGTGCTTGAGGAGGCACCGTGCCTTGGTGACAGTTGTTTGATTTCCTCGTTCAGCAAAAGGGTTATTCTCAGGAGTATACGGAACGGTGGTCAGATGCTTGATTCCTTTTGACTCATAATAGTGATTCAGATCCCGGTTTTTGAATTCTGTTCCATTTTCGGACACTAGGTAGGCTATTCTTTCCCCGGACAAGGTTTCAAGATGTTTGAAAAGTTGTTGGATGATTTTTTTTGTGTCCGATTTATTGGGGCGTTGATAAACGCACGCCAACGCCAACCCGCACGGCAATTTCTTTTGGCGTGTGGGGCCCACACACCATTTTTTTTTGGCGTGTAGGGTCTACACGCCAAAAAAAAGGGCGTGTGAGACCCACACGCCAAAAATGGCGTGTGGTTCCCACACGCCATTTTTTTTTGGCGTGTGGGCCCCGCACACCAAATAAAATTGGCGTGCGGGTCCCCCCTCGCTCACATAATCAAATGGGAGGGACCATTCGATTACGTGAGCGGGGCCCCTCCCGGCTGACGTGGTTATACAACCTTGTCAGCCGGGAGGACTTCCTCCCGGCACGAGGCTGTGTAACCTCGTCAGCCGGTAGGACTTCCTCCTGGCTGATGAGGTTATACAACCTCGTCAGCCAGGAGGAAGTCCTCCCAGCCGACAAGGTTGTATAATCTTGTCAGCCAGGAGGACTTCCTCCTGGCTGACGAGGTTGTATAACCTCGTCAGCCGGGAGGAAGTCCTCCCGGCCGACAAGGCTATACAACCTCGTTGGCCAGGAGGACTTCCTCCTGGCTGACGAGGTTGTATAACCTCGTCAGCCGGGAGGAAGTCCTCCCGGCCGACAAGGCTATACAACCTCGTCGGCCAGGAGGACTTCCTCCTGGCTGACGAGGTTGTATAGCCTCGCCGGCCGGGAGGACTTCCTCCTGGCTGACGAGGTTGTATAACCTCGTCAGCCGGGAGGAAGTCCTCCCGGCTGACAAGCCTATACAGCCTCGTGCCGGGAGGAAGTCCTCCCGGCTGACAAGGTTGTATAACCTTGTCAGCCGGGAGGGGCCCCGCTCACGTAATCGAATGGTCCCTCCCATTCGATTATGTGAGCAAGGGACCCGCACGCCAAACAATTGGCGTGCGGGGCCCACACGCCAATTTTATTTGGCGTGCGGGGCCCACACGCCAAAACAAAATGATGTGTGGGAACCACACGCCATTTTTGGCGTGTGGGTCTCACACGCCCTTTTTTTTTGGCGTGTAGACCCTACACACCAAAAAAAATGGCGTGTTGGCCCCGCACACCAAAAAAAATTGGCGTGCGGGTTGGCATTGGCGTGCGTTTATCAACGCCTGATTTATTGATGAGGAAAGCGATCCAGACAAAATGGGAAAAACCGTCCACCACTTGAAGAAAGTATCTTTTCCCGGATTTGGAGATAGGGGTGATTGGACCGCAAAGATCGAGATGGATGTATTCCAGACGTCGGCTAGCTTGAGGAAAGGAGCTAAGGAAAGGGTCTTTGTGTTTCTTACTAAGGTCGCATTCGACACAATTGAATTCTTGAATGTTTGTTTCTGGAAACATTTTCTTCAAGTACGGGAACGAAGGATGTCCAGCTGCATGATGTAGGGTTAAAGAATGTTCCGGAACAGACGGTTGGATTGCAATCGAACAAATTGATGATTCTTGTCAAACCACTAAGTTTCCCGACATGTACGAGCCATCGAGCACCGTGTTGTAATTTTCGTCTATGACCGCAAATTTTTCTTTCCCACTGGGAACGATTGAATGTCCTGTTTGAAGAAACGTCAATTGACTGATCAAATTCGCTGAAAGATTGGGCACTAGCAAGGCATTCTTCAGGTGAAGAATCATGTGAGGCAGATTGAGCTTGACGGTTCCAACTCCGGTGACTTGCATGGTTGAGCCATCTGCTTGGTAAACCACGGAAGTATGTTGGTTTAATGAAGTGAAGTATACCTCGGAGTTGAACATGGGCGACGAGGCTCCCGAGTCAAGGATTAAATTGCCTTCCTTGATGCCAACAGCAGACAAAAGAACCTTCTCGATCTTCTCTTTTCCTCGATTTCTTCGTTTGAGTTCCCAACATTCTGATTCTCGATGGGCCGTCAGAGGATTATGTGCTCCATTTCGACATTGAGGATAATCACCTTCTTGTTGCGTTGGTCTTCGAGATGATGCTGCCAGAGCCCGGGAAGTCGCTGATTCCATAGATGATTGATTTTGCTGTATGTATAGCCTCAGTTCTTCAATGGTTTGTTTGAGAGAAGGGATAGACTTCTCTATTTCACACTTCTTGATGATGAGTTCGCCTGCTAATTTGTAATCGTCAGGAAGATTTATAATAGACCAGATTGCGATAACTGAATCGAGTAATTTCGACGGTTTTGTGGTTTTATTGTCTATAAGACTGCAAAAGGTACGGGATTGTTCAAATAAAGTAGTCAAATCGGATTCGAGCTTATCGGAGGTCAAGACGGTAGAGAAGATTCGATTAAGGTAGGTGGATTGATTCTGGATGGTTTTTGGTTGGTAGAAGTTTTCAAGAAGTTCCCAAAACTTGCATGGGTCGTCATTTGCTTCGTCGGCAAATTGAGAGACAATTGTGACGTCGCAGTTCAAGGTGAGGATGGCCATTGCATCGGAATTTCGAAACGGATCCACCTTATCTAGCATATCAGCCATTTCTTGAGTTTCTTCCTTGGTCACCAGGAGATAGAGTTGTTTGAGTTGTAGAATACTTTTGATCCAAAGCTTCCAATCGAGGAAGTTTGTACCGGTCAGTTTTTCCTTGGTAGGGAGTTCGACGGTTAGTTCACCCATCTTGTTTGAAGAAGTAGTTAGATCGAGTTTTTGTTTTTTAAAAAAAAAAAAAAAACTCCAATTTATGAATAGATTTTAAACTTAGATTTTAACGTCAGAGTCCGGTCTCATAATCCGTGAACATAAAAGAAGAAAAATAACTTTGACACGAGTAGACCACGTTGTCAGTGTCCTGGGTTGATTTGAGAGGGAGGAGACAGCAGCAGACCTGAGTGTTGAGGAAACAGAAAGCAATAGATTGTTATTTGTGAGTAGACCATGAGATGAGACAAAAACAAATAAGATGAAAAAGATATGAGAATGAGAAATAACCTTTGACACGAGTAGACCATGTTTTCAGTGTCCTGGGTTGATTTGAGAGGGAGGAGACAGCAGCAGACCTGAGTGTTGAGGAAACAGAAAGCAATAAGAAAAAGAAAAAGAAAGAAAGAAACAACACTATGTAATAGTAACTACAACTGAAGAATGTAACCCCTGATTACATAATTGGTAACCCTCCTTGCCTTGATTTCTCTTTTACCACCAACCATTCTCTTATATTTTTATTTTATTTATTTTATTTTATGGTTGTATTCTTATTCAGACACATTTTGATGTACATATTTCACAGCTTTAATTGGACAACCTAGCCAATAGAATAAGCCCGTCACAACTAATCTGGACCATCAGGTATGACTCCTTTTACATGTTGAGTTTGATCTATTTGTTTGCTTTTATTCAACAATCTTTCAACAATTCTGACATTGATTTTGTTCATTTTGATTTTACAGACTTTGGAATTAGACCATTTCTAACCGCTAATCTTATTTGGTTAGATTCCTTTGTACAGGCTTCAATTGCCAGGAACAAACATTTGATTCTAAGAGAAATGAGTCACCTGATCCAATACAGGTCAATCAGGTGGTGCTCATCCAAATAGTAAGCTCTCTTATTTTCTTCTTCCATCTTCCTTTTTAACTAATTGAGGCGGTGCTAATATGCTGTATTGCCTTGTATTCTATACAGCTTTTAGCATGAACCCAACTTTGGAGCTGAAAAGGACCCCAAAAAAAATATACTCCAATATCAACCGGATTTATTGATGTTGTGAGGCATTTTGACAAGGGTATAAAACAAAGCGTTTTTGTTGTCTCGTTGCTCCTGTTTCTTCCATCGAGCACCTCGCTTCCCCCATCTCACTTGTCTCGTCACTCCTGTCTCCATCATCTCCATACCACCTACTGCTAGTCCCACCGGGAGCGTTGACGATCTCTTCCCGCATGATCATTGACTTCTGACTTGCCAACTGCTTCTCCTCCGCATTTGCTTACGGCCTGCAAATAAGACACCGCTTCTTTGGATCCAATTACGAGGACCCGTTTCTCCGCCATCCTTTGATGATGATCAATGAGAATTCAGTAGGAAGCAACAAGGCTATGCCTCTCTTGTTGGTGTTGCGTTATGGGCCCACCAAGATAATAACCTCCTCGGACAGAGGGATTCCCTCCGGTTGGGGAGTTCATACAACCTCCTTGAGCCAAGGAGGCTATACAGCCTCATTTACCGGAGGGATTCCCTCCGGTCATGGAGGCTGTATAACCTCCTCTGGTTGAGGAGGCTGTATAACCTCCTTGGCTTGAGGAGGTTGCACAACCTCCTTGGCTTGAGGAGGTTATGTAGTTTTGGGGATTTGATGCTTTTAAATTAGTATCTTCATGAACATGATGATTAAAAACAGGTCCCCAGAACAATCTTGTGCAAATATCCATCATTTAACATCAAAGGCATTTCAATCAAAATAAATTATACATAAAAATAAGGAATAATCAAAAATTTTGAGGCCAAATGCAGCTCCTTTTATTATAGCCAACAGGGGGGGGAGGTGGCATGTCACCCATATGTATATAGGTGGGGATGAGTGTGCCCCCACATATATATATAGAAAGGGTGTGCGGTTGGCATGCCCTTTCTTTGGGCAGGTGTTGCACACCTGTAGATGGGCACACCCATCTGACACCAAAAAAATGGTGTGCAAAAGCAATCCCCTGGCCATCCCCCCCCCCTGTTGGCTATAATAAAAGGAGCTGCATTTGGCCTCAAAAGTTTTGATTATTCCTTATTTTGATGTATAATTTATTTTGATTGAAATGCCTTTGATGTTAAATGATAGATATTGGGATAAGAATGTTCTGGGGACCTGTTTTTAATCATCATGTTCATGAAGATACTAATTTAGAAGCATCAAATCCAACTACCACCTCTGATACACTCACACCAAAAAACAATACCAACTACCATCATCAGTACTCTTTGTTGTTCTCATGAGATTACCTACATCTTGGATCAAGAGTGGTGGTCATTTAAAGCCTCCTTTATTCTTTTATCTCTCTTTTCCCTCTCTTTTCACATTTCTCAATTGTGCTGACTTCTACTTTCATAGTCTCTTGCCCTTTTTTTTTTTTTTTTTTTTTTTCTTTGTTTATACCTCTTGTGTTATCTTGTGCTCAACCTTGCAGTCTTGTAGGTATATCTCAGCTTCTATTCTATCACAGTTCCTTATTGTTTCTCTTTTTTTTCTCCATCATCTATAACTGAAATATATCACACTTTAGTTTTGCCTCAAGTTCTTTCAATAAATATTGACCTTTTTCTCTTTACTATCTAGTAGTGTGATTATTTCTTTCTCTGTTCTACACTTGATCCACCATGAGGATCAGATTAGAAGAAGTTACATAATAAATTCCACTCATTTAATTTATGTTCTTTCAATTCTTCTTTATTTATTTAAATCACTTTTCTCTTTATTTTTCTATTCTTTAAGTCTCTTTACTACTACTAGTCTATTACGTTATAGGCTGAAATAAAGTGATAAGATTCAAAATTATTACAGGAATGGCCAGGGGACTGGGGTCCTGCCAAGAGTTTTTCCCACAAAAGGGACTCTACTGCCATACGTTTTGTCAACATTTCTTCCCAACAAATTTTCACAATACCCACCTTAAAACAAGGCACATCTATTCTTTAGGCGGGATTGGCTGGGAACATTGTTCCAGCCAAAAGATCAATGTCAAACAAGCGCAGGGGACATCTACAACAAGGCTAGCTAGCTTTTATTTATATTTCATTGGTTTAGGTTAGCTGATTCTAAATGATTTGGGTGTATCCCCAGCTGGTCTGTTAGGCAGTTTGCAGGGCAGTGTGATAGTGGTACATTGCAGTTGTAGCAGGCAAACTACTTTGAATATTAACCCCCATGTTGATACTGGGTTATTCTCCATGGTGCCTCTTTGGATTGGTGAGGCATCGAGAGGGGTAACTAACTGAGCGAGGTAATTGAATGAGCCCAACGCCCCGCCGCCGGATCGATAGGCTCATCCTTTATTGGGCAGGTGAGCGCGTTGATGGCCAAGGGGGTCAACAAGTGCTTGCAGGTCGCCATCTCGAATTCATTGGAATTATCCTTGCTGTAACGGTCCTGGGAGAGACTCATTAAGCTGTACTGTTCTAAAATTTGTTTGAATTCATCTGGGCCGGTAGCGTGACCCGTTGCCCGACTCGGTGGGAGGCAATTAGTAGTACATGGTCTTACTTTTTCACATAGTCAGTCAGCACACTGATTAGCCTGCCCCTGGCCTTTGTGCTGCGGGAATTCGGATGAATATTTACAACCAAGGTTGATTTTCTCTGTTTAGGCGCGAATTACGAATTGGCCAACTGTGCACATGCGGCATTATTGCATAAGATGGTACATATATGTAACGGCCAATCGCCAATCGTCGACTCGAGGTAGTCGGTAAAGAAGAATCTGCCCACTTGGCATGAAATTCTAAGGAGAGATTCATCACCGCCTCACTAGCCGTTCTGCACGGCACACGGCTTGGCATGAGGTGCTAGCAATGTCGCAATCGCGAGGTGGTTAGCGTTGCGAGAGCTTGCCAGAAGACAGCTACTTGTGTGTCTTTCGGCCCGGCCCATCATGGACCGTTTCCCTAGGGTCATCCCGGAGAAGCCGGGAGGCAGGATAGATTTCCTTGCTTGGGCCTTGAATCAGCTATAGCTGACTACGTGTGCCTTCCTTAACGTTAGATTTAACTTTCAAGCCAACAGGTCCACAGGGAGCAGCAGCATTACCAATAACTAGTGGCCTTGGGTGATGTCTGTTTCACAGCATATTGCCCGGTTGGGGCCGGTGTCAGGCGTTGATGGGTATAAAAGCCGCTGCGTTATCGGCTTTCTCATCTGTGTGTTTTTGGTAAACAATAGAAACGAAAAGAAATGGAAAATGACATCCTTAGACAAGAAAAAAAACCGGACATTAATGCAAGGCCGCAAATGGTGATGAAGCGATCCGGATGGGCAGGATTCTAAAGGACTGATTGAGGGTAGGGCAATGGTTGGCCTAATCAAGAATAGGACTCCCAGCCTACTTGTCTGAGTTTTTCGACCTTTGTCAAGACTTCGGATTCCATCTGAGACATGTAGGCGCTCATCGCATCTACCAGTCTGGGGATCCCGGTGGACAGGATCCGGATGGCGAGGAGTGCAGCGTTTGTGGAATTGCCAATGGCAACTGTGGCCACGGGAATGCCACGGGGCATCTGGACAATCGAATGCAACGAGTCGACCCCATCAAGGGTTTTCCCCTTGACGGGCACGCCGATCACCGGCAAGGGCGTCAAGGCACTCACCATCCCTGGTAGATGGGCTGCCCCGCCTGCTCCTGCAATGATTACCTTGACCCCGCGACTGGCTGCTGACCGGGAAAAGTCAACCATCCTCTCCGGCGTCCGATGTGCCGAAACTATTGTCAGCTCGTGGGCAACTTTGAAGAGTGGATGCGAGAGTATCTGAGAGGCTGCGATCATAGTTGGAAGGTCTGAATCTGAACCCATGATGATCGAGACCAGCGGGTTCGGGTCCGAAAAACCTGGCGGTCGTCCTGTCGTTGGCGGGCTCCTTATGAGGCTTTCCAAATCTAGCCCATCGGTTTGGTTGACGGGTAGACATCGGACCACCTTAGACACGGTCTCTCGGACGTCTGCATCACTTTCGCCAGTGACATTGATGTGGCCCATCTTCCTCCCACGCTGACAGCCAAATTTCCCATAACATTCAACACTGACGCCTTTGAGACCGCTCACCAACTCGAGGCATCTCTTCACCTGTTTCTCACCCTTCTCCCCACTTTCATTACCAAGTACATTGACCATGGCAGCAGAGGGTACCGCAAGTTCGAATGATTGCGTCGGTGGTAAGGGCTTGGACGTAATTGCCAGTAGGTGTGCGGTAAATTGAGAGACGGGCGTTGAGGCGATTGTGTGGTGATAGGAGTTGTGAGGTCGAGGTGCTATTTCATTAACTAGGACGGTGCCTGATCATGAAAAGTATTATGATAGGACGTCAGAGATTTTGCTTTATTCACAAAGAGAAAACCAAGAGATTCTTACCATCTGGCAAAAGGAACATTTCAACCGCAAAGACACCGACTGCGCCAGGACCTAAGGCAGTTATAGATCGTTGGGCCACCGCCAGAGCGAATTTTGATGCTGAGGGGCCGCCGATACGCAAGGGACTATGGACGATATGACAGATGTTGTCCTGATGGATGGTTTGGACGGGCGGGTAAACTCGTATGTTTGAGTCTGATGAGCCAGGTGAAGGGATTCCTCTAACGACCATGACGGCAATCTCGCAGGTGAAGGGAACGAAGCATTCGGCGTAGAGCTTCAACTCAGACAGATCGGTTTTGGAGTCGAAGAGGGCTGGAGTTAATGCCCGGATCGCCCCAGGTATATTCTCGGCTGTCTTGACGAGAAAATTGCCCCGACCGTCGTAGGCTAACAGTCGACTCTTCAACATGAATGGAAAACCTAATTTTCCTGCAACCAGTCGGACTTGTTCCTCGATTCCAGAGGCTGACGGACATTGTGGTATTTCCTCAAAATCGGAGACGGGAATTCCCGCTTGGCTCAGGAAGCGTTTTTGTTTGAATTTGTCGTTTATAATCTCGATTACTTCTGGGTGAGGATAGATCTTGATGGGATTGGTTTTGGAGCGACCCAGCTGCTGATTCTTCAATAAGGTTTTAAGGATGGAAACGTCGACATGTTCAATCTCGATAGTCAGAATGTCGACCAACTTGCTGAGTCTTTCAATGTCCTCAACCGAATTGAAGCTTCCGATCTGGTGGTTCAGATCCGCTGGATGTTGACTATCGATTGAGCGTGGGTTCGAGACTTGTGAGGCTGGCGAGTGTTCCTTGTCCAGGGTTATGATCGGAACGCCAAGTCGGATGGCCGCCTGGACCAACATCCTACCCAACTGTCCACCGCCTTGAATCCAATCGTTTTTTTTTCCATTAGAAAATGACATGTGTGGAGATTAGTGGCATTGATGACATCGTGGCTCGCGGGGGTTTTTTCTCAACAAGAAGTTGAAGCTGACCTAAAACACCAATTACTTGATCAGTCATCTTGTACCTGAATTAGTTTTGATTGATTTGGGAGAGCTGGCAGTCAACGGAGATGGCGAGGTCGGGTATGTTGTTGACTGATTCCGTGTAACTGGGCGGTTTACAGGGGCGTTTGGAGCGCGTGCGCTAAGGTAAAGATCACTGGTAAATAACTTTGAAGTTTTTGGTTTCTCCAGAAATGAAAAACAAAAAACAAAAAACAAAAAACAAAAAACAAAAAACAAAAAACAAAAAACAAAAAACAAAAAACAAAAAACAAAAAACAAAAAACAAAAAACAAAAAACAAAAAACAAAAAACAAAAAACAAAAAACAAAAAACAAAAAACAAAAAACAAAAAACAAAAAACAACAAACAACAAACAACAAAAAAAAAGATTATACCAAGTCTTGATCATTTTCTTTACACCCAAAATCACAAATAAAATACGTGATGAAATCTGAAATAAAATACTTGATAAAATCACAAATAAAATACTTGGTACATGATTTTCTAAATTGAATCATTAAAATTTGTCTTTTCCACAACATAAAACCTAAATTTCTTGAAAGGTGAACTTGAGGTTTGATTACTGGGGAAGAGATTATGAAACCAAAGGACAAGAACAGGAAAGAGCTGCTAACTTTCAGCTATGTGTATGAAACACTGGCTTAATGTCTATAAAAAAGCCAGGTACTATCACTGTGCTGAAAGGTTATCTGAATGATAATTACTATATTCTCTCTATAGTGCCCAAACTATGCACAGATGATAAAATAAACTCCTTTTTAATTGTCTCATTTGATTTAACAATTAGTCAATCAGGGGAAGACTAACAGCTAACCGTATAGGTTTTTGAGAGTGTAACAATATAAATTGTTACTAAGCAGCTGGAAAGCACTTGAGCTGATTGGCTACTGTCAGAGGTGGTAGTATTGCAGCAACTTCCTTTCAAGGAAAGCTTCAAGGTCTAACATGGGCATGTTCTAAGGTGACTTGATAACTATTCCAGTAAAAAGGTGGGTTGGATAACAAAAGGGATAACACTACTCTAAAATTAAGAGGAGAATATTCAGTGTACTTACTAATGTGGTACTGGGGGAATATGCTGAGGATCCAATCCTAGGCCAGGAAATGGCCTCCTTTTATATTCTAGAGGTCTTCAGGGGAAGGTTCTGTAATTTTGTTGTATATTCTGCTCTAATTTATTACAATTCAAATGCACTATGATGCAATGGGAATTGTATTGCATTGAGTGCAGTATTTTCTATGTCACCATGATCTTATGACATGTATGTATAACCAATCACATCATGGGCCAATTCATTTAATAGAAAAATACTGGGAAATTACCACACACTTAGGTAATTTCTTTCTTATGAGCATAATTTTATTATTCTTATATTTATGCAAATAACCTTATTTTTTCTCAGCTTTTATGACAATAATTTCTAATCCATGAGTTATGCTTTTTATTCCCTTTTCTTAAAGTATCTTTATTATATGATTAATTTTACATTCTGAGTTTATTGATATAATAATATTTAATGATATGTTATTATTTACAGTAGTACTACAGTATTTTTATTGTATTTTACAGTTTAGCCGGTTCTTAGGATACTCTGGAGTATCTCTAGCGCTGACACTAACCAACAACAACAATCAAGATTTTATCATAGCTAGAGACTTGCTGTTTATGGAAATGTGAATCACTATAACAAATTATATAATCTAAACCTTCCTTCAACCTTAATTCACAAGAAAATTTTCTCCCACACCTTCCATAATAAATCAACAATCCACAACCATGATATTTCCCACTCTCAAACATTTTGGGACCCTTTGTACAACCTGAACCACCCACAATCCAAAAACCAAACCCAAAGGATGCATTCACAATCATCACACCATTGCCTTCTGAAACCCAACACTCTCCACCAATATAATCCTTCCCATCATCATGAATCTCAACATCAAAGACCAATGTCTCATTCTTCACACCTCCCTATTTCTCACCCCTCTTGTAGCACTCTGTATCAATTACATCAGTCACAATCACCTCATCACCCATCCAATTCTCATCAACATCCATTATCACCTTGTCATCCTCATGATTACCCATCACACACTTATAATCACCCATCACACCAACATATGACCACCATTCAGAGCCAAATCTCATGTGGGCTTCCCTCTCCTTCTTCTCAATCTGATTTGATAGGCTACTCACAATCCCACCATGGCAACTTTCAGCACCAAAGATGGCACTCAAAATCACTTGAACCCCCTGTTTCTTATGAGTCTCATCAGAGAAGCCATCAGAGAACCAAATCACAAACCCACTACAACATTCAAAACCAAACATATCACCCAACTTCACTTGGGTGTGCTCCTCTTTCTTCTCAAAAAAATCACAGAAACCACTCACAATCCCCCCACCACAACCTTCAGCACTCACAATCACTTGGAAATCCCTGTGGATCCTCTCAATCTCATCATAGACAACACTCACAATCCCCCCAGGGAGATAACGTTCATTCTCACCTCACCATAGAATACCACACAGTCAACTCCTAGAAGATCACCTTTTGCACCTGCATATGCAAACTTTGAAGATCAGACATACTGAGACAAGTCTCATGGAAAATAACAGTAGTTCTCCAAGCCTCTCACCTGTTGATGTACCAAGAAACTGGGGTGATGAGCTTCCAGAAATTGATCTACAAACCATTGTGGACCATTTCAACAACCAAATGTTGCATGCTGGGTGTGAAAGTTCTCATCCTGCCAATTTAGACAATGAGGATGGGCTTGGTAAAATCAGATTAGGATATTACAATGAAGAGCACAAAGTTTTATCCAATCCATACAACAATTTTTTGATTTTGGAAAACTTCAGTCCTTCAGAAATTTTAGCAAAATTGGCTTCAGGAAGCAGAATTGGTGAATTTGTTGCCATACCTCACATCCCATTCATATCTGACCCTGAAGAGACTGGACCCCCTTAAAGCTAATACACACCCAGTTTCCTGTTAATATTGCTTTTTGTCTCACAATCAACAAGTCTTAGGGTCAGACCATTGGAAATGTTGGTATTGTGCTTCTTGAACCTGTTTTTATTCATGGGCAACTGTATGTTGTACTTTCTCAAAGAAATTCCAGCCACACACCAAAGGTTGTAATTCCTCCAGTCACACAACAAAGGTTGTAATTCCTCAGCCAGAATCTGGCCCTCCTTCATACCAAACTTCAAATATTGTTTACAAAGAGTTCTTTCACGTTTTCAATCACAGGGATTTGTATAATTTTTTTTATTTTGTGAAATATGTGTCAATTCCAATTTGGCCTGTATTTTTAATTGATTTGTTTTTCATTCTTTTCTTTTTTCTTTTTTCTTTTTTCTTTTTTCTTTTTTCTTTTTTCTTTTTTCTTTTTTTTCTTTTTTTTTTTTTCTTTTTTCTTTTTTCTTTTTTTTTTTTTTTTCTTTTTTCTTTTTTTTTTTTCTTTTTTCTTTTTTCTTTTTTTTTTTTCTTTTTTCTTTTTTCTTTTTTCTTTTTTTTTTTTTCTTTTTTCTTTTTTCTTTTTTCTTTTTTCTTTTTTCTTTTTTCTTTTTTCTTTTTTCTTTTTTCTTTTTTCTTTTTTCTTTTTTCTTTTTTCTTTTTTCTTTTTTCTTTTTTCTTTTTCTTTTTTCTTTTTTTTTTTCTTTTTTCTTTTTTCTTTTTTCTTTTTTCTTTTTTCTTTTTTCTTTTTTCTTTTTCTTTTATTCTTCTTTCATCTTTGTGTCATCTGCTGGTTTTTCAATTGAAATTTATGTAATTACACCATAATTCTTTTTGGTAATTTTCCCCCTCCCAAAAAAAACACCCACTCTAAATAAAATTCACCCCAAGTCCCCAAATTTGGGGGCTTTGCCCTTGTGAGCGTATATGAGTCTGAGGAAACTATAGACAATGAGCAAGGCAGGCTTTTTATATCCTGCCACGAGAGAACAAAAAAAACACAACACACAAGACCTCAGGAACCCTGAGGCGCTATTTGCAAGCTAGATGAGCTAGGCAAATACTGCCTGTGGTAGTATGCTAAATAGGTCTAAATACAGGGGAGAAGCCCCTGTTTTAGATACAATGGAAAGGAAAAAAGGTGGAAGTTGGATGTTTCTGTTTTCCAGGGGTTGTGGTGTTGTTGTATTTGTTAGAGCGGCCTGCTGCACCCACTTGTAGTTGGTGCAGTGTAAAGATGCTGAGGCCTGATGTATTGTCAAGAATGTAGAAGATCGACCAACATTTTTTTTAAAGTGAAATTTGGCCTTAGCATTGCACACTATGAATATTCAAAACATCAAAACAGAAAAAAAAACCATTGGGAGACAATCAAACACAACTACCACAAGGCTTATGCTATGAGAACTGAGATTGGGATAAAAACAGTTTGTAGAGAAAGAGAGAAAGAAAGGAAAATAAGGAAATGAAAATGAGGAGTAACAATCTTTACAAATCTCCACAGAGAAAGGCCATGAACCTTCTAGAATCAAGGATAAAAATTGCCGAAGGGAGTTCAGCTTTTTGAACCTTGAGGTGTTGGTCGAGTCTATCCAGATGAAACCAAATTGTGATTTTGCAAAGGTTCCTTCAAATGTCCGCCCGTTGTTGACAAAGATGAGAACAGAAGTTCATGAAATGTTGCACTGTTTCTCTAGCTCTGCAAAACGGGCATAGAGGATTGGTGTATCTATAAATACAGAAAAGGAAATAGTTCAAAGGGCAACAGCCAAAAGCCAATTGATTGATCAATGAGGAAAATGAAATAGGTAGAGCTGAAGGTGCTGGTGTTCTGGACGGGGCCTTGAGGATCCGTTGCACAATTTTCCTGCAATTTCCCTTGACCAAGAAAAGTGGTGCAGGGGGGGGGGGGGGTCTTCCAGTGCCTCTTTGGCTAGGGTATTGGTGAGTTCATTTCCATGGATATCCCTATGTCCAGGGCACCAGATGAAAATCAGACGGATTCCAAGCCCCAATAATTCCTCGACCACCTGTGCTATCTGAAGGAATATAGATTGTCCAGGTTTGGGGAGTGTTGGTTTCTTGGTGGTTGAATCACACCTTGGTTGTCCACGTAGAGCATGACTGTCAAAACCATCTGTTGATTACATAATTCCCTAGCCAGCTGAACAACTGCCAAAGCCCCCACCACTTCACTTTCATGATTTGATGTGACTGCCTTGGATCCAAATGAATAGGCCACAAACACTCCTTCCCTAAGAGCAACGGCTGCACCCGCACCATCTTTTTGTGGATGGTGGGACCCGTCACAGAAAACTTCCAGCACCCTGTGATCAGTGGAATTGGTAGCAAGTAGAGACTTAACAGAAATGATTGCTGCCTCCTTGGACAAATTTAAATTGCAATATTCAGGGGTTCTGAGCATGGTTGCTTTGAAATTTTAGTTGATTTTAAGAACTTCAGGTTTGAGGACCATTGCCTGATCAACCATACTAGCAGCCAAACCCAATCTTACAGCATCCGGATTCCTTCCATGCACTTCAGCTCTGCTTGATAAGATTAGAGATTGCACAGTGTTTTCAGCTTTAATGTGTATAGTCTTTTGAAGAAAGAATGAGAAAATTGTTTTGATAATTTCGTCCCACAACGGTGGAACTGTAGACCAAGAATGGATGAAATCATTGGATGTTGATCTGAGAACGCCTAAAGTTTCAATACCAGCCAACCGGTCCACCTTGTTAGCCAAGTTTTGGACTTTGGTTTTGTTGGCCTTGGTAGCCCAAATGGCTGCCCCATATGTGATCCTAGGGCACAAGACACATCTTATCATCTTATCATCTTAGATTGATCTGCTTCCCTTGTGCCCCATCTAGAATTCCCAAAAAATTCAGTTGATTGATGGATCTGGCTGCCTTGTCTTCCAATTCTCAAAAGTTCCAGTTGAACAACCAACATTGTATTTTGCATTCTCTCTCTCCTACAAGTTTTATACTCTAAAGGAGAGAGACCCTGTGCTGCGGCAAGTCCTAGGTATGTACCCCCTCTTGGGGATACAACACCCACCCCCTCTTGGGGATACAACACGGGCAAGAAATAACTGCAAATATTGCTTGAAGTACACCAAAGGCCCATTCAACATCTTTCCTTTGTGATTCTTGAAGATTGAAAAATTGTTTCTGCTGTGCTCCACGCGGCTGCAAAATTGTTTTCACAAAATTTGCCCAATCTGGATAGATGCCATCAGCAAGGTAGTACCCTTGCTGGTATTCATTTCCGTTGATAGTGTATTTACATTGAGGAGTGGTACCATTTAAGAGATTTTGGAACAGAGGTGAACTGTCCAGGACATTATTGTCATTGTGAGAACCTGGAATTCCAAAGTAGGCATTCCAAATCCACATGTCTGGTGACACAACAGCTTCAAGAATAATAGTTGGTTGCTGAAATATGAAACATTACAGTAGGTTAAAAAATTGTTTGACACATAAATCTGTCAATAGGAGACAGTAAATCATACCTATTCCTTTCATTGAAACTGTCCAGCCCAGCCAGAAGGACAGTTCTTCCACTTACAGTGCATACAGTCAAGTGATCCAAGCATCCCTGGGAATCCTTTTTTGGAACCATCAGAGAGTAGTTTCTCCAGGTCAGCAGCTGTTGGGTGTCAAAGGTATTCATCTGAGTAAATAGCAACAATAGTGTTGCAAAATCTATCCATGCACTCTAGGGAAGTTGACTCGGCAAGCTGAAGGTATTTGTCATTGCAGTCGGCTGCAGCTCCATATGCAAGCATCCTCATTGCTGCTGTTACCTTGACAAGGGGCCTCACCCCCAATTTTCCCAACGCATTGGCCCTGAGAGTAAAGTAAGGGTCGGAATCTTCGACAGCTTTGGAAATCTTCAAGAAAAGGGGCCATCCCATTCTAAAATGGCGCCAAAGAGTGTTTCATTGTAGAGGGGCCGTGGACAGAAATAATGCTCCATGAGCCTCATGTAGCTTCCTTCAAAGTTGCAAGGGCAATTTGGCTGTTTTCCTGGTTTGGAACCACCATGCGGAGGAAAAAGGATGTTGTTGGTGGCTTCATCATTGTTGAGTAGGAGTGGTGTAGCTTGAAGATTTACAGCTATTCCAATAAAGCTTGCTGTATTTGCATGCTTTTTTTTCGAGTTTTTTTTTTTTTTTTGGCCCCGTTTTTTTTTTCCCCCAGCCCCAATTTCGCCCGTGGGAGGGAGGTGAGTACACCATCCCGGCCACAGCTGATATCCTCAATCAGCAAAATCCTTGATCAAATGTATACACTGCCGAATCAAACGATATCAACCCCATTCCTGGACCATTGGTGTCAAATGATGCCTCTAGGTAACTTTTTTTTCCTTATCTTGTCTGAAAACCAAACCAAACTTAACTCCCCCTTTTTCTTCATTATACAGATGACTATTACCTGGAACTTGAGAACTCTTCTTTTCTTAATCACACCAATGTTGACGAGTGGAATTTTAAAAATCACCAGTACCAGACCCAATCAAAACCTGTACAGAAAAAAACAACCCAGAAAAAAATGATGTTGACGAGATGGGTAATTCTCAATCTGGAAAAGGTGACAGCAATGAACCAGTTGAGGTGAAGATCAACTTGGAATACTGCCTCTATGTCACGGCCCTTGGACACAAAAATACTACCACTTGGGGCTCTAACAAATGAAAGTTGATAGCCGATCCACACAATAAATTTACTAAACTCAAATCCGACCCCGGTAAATTTTTTTTCAATTGGAAGACCAACCTACGTAGCCTGGAGGGTCTCAAACGCCTAGCAATCGATGTTATTGGTGTCATGGATGCCAAAGAAGTTTCCAAGCACACCCAAGAACAGGAGGACAAAGGGGCAATTATCTGGCGGGCCGTTATCCCTCACGGCGGAATTTTGGCGGTGAATCAACGGGGGTCTCTAGATGACGCAGAATTGTTTTCTGAGTTTCTGGACCTCTGCAAGGATCCTTCCAAGGGCCGGAAGTATACCGTCACTCTGGTGAAAAAGGACCCAAAGCAGGTTGCTCAGGTTAGTTTTTCATCTCTCCTTTTTCTTGTTTCTTGTTGCCTTATTGATATTTTTTTATTTTTTTGGCCTTTCAGAAAGAACAGGCTTTGAAATGTCTTAAACAAAAGCACGGTGGGGCGTCTGAATCTACTAGCAATCCAAGCCCGGGTGCAACTTCTTCCGCCGAAGTGATGGAAAACATGAGGTTGCTACGAGCAACACACATGCCATCTGAAGAGCTTACTGGCTCAAGCGAGCTTCCAGTCTTTGTCAACCCTCAAGATCCGAGTAATTCATTCCTCTTACAGTCAATTGAGTGGGTCTTTGGTCCACAACTATGGTAAGTCCATCAATTTTACTTGTGCGACAAACTCTATCCTCACCTCATTGACTATTTCTTGCTCATTAGGTTAACAATCAAGATGTGACGCTTTTCAATCCACCCAAGTCACCACCTTTTCAGTACATCACAAAAAGAAAGTCTACTCATCACAGCAGCCAATTTCAGCCCGAGTTGCAGGCTACCCCCAATCAATCCCCAACAAAGGACACTAACTCTCCGGCGCCTCCGGTTAATATCTCCCCTACATTTGGTGGTCACCCGTTTGGCATGCCTTATCCATGCTTCATGGGAGGTATGCCATACATGCCACCAATAAACTATGGTGGCATCCCTTATGGATTCCCGGCTCTTGGCCCAATGAACTTCCCAAACTTGCCTGGGATTTCCTCCTTGACTTCTCCGCAGGTGACCTCAAATGAACCACCAATCAGTAGCCAACTACCTTCCTCACCTGCCCCCTCAGACGACGATGCTGGACTTGATGATTACTTACATTTTGCTCAAGTGGATCCGAACTGTCCTGAGGTTAGGGGAGCTCTCCTAGGTATTACCCATTACAATGGGTTCAGCAAAGTAACTGCCTCTGAACTCAAAGATGCCGGAATCAAGTTGGTCCCGGCACAATCTCTTGTCAGCAGTCTAAAATGATCACCGTTTCACCAGCTCTTCAAACCAAAACAAATAGTAAGACAATTCAACATACTTGACTTGTTTTGCTCCATTTCCTATCACTGTTGTACTCGACTCCCTTCTTCTCTATTTCCTCTTGATTTTATGCTCACAGTTAATGTGATACTCCCTGATATGGTTACATTTTTTACATTTTTTTCTCTCTTGTTTACTCCTACAAATGCAATGAATTGTCCTATGTTACACGTGATTAGCCTTTGGCTTGGCAGTAATTGGCCAGTGGGAGAAAAGTGAGAGAACATGTAATGTTTGGATGACTTGCATCATGTGATACACCTACAGTAGCATGTCAAGAGATGGGAGGAGGTGGTGGTCACGCATTCACATTCACTGTTTGGGAAAGGCAGGACTGATCTCAGGGCACAATTTATTTCAAGCAAAGTGGTTTGCAATTTGTATTTCGACTGATCAGCAAAAACAAGTAGGAGACAAAGAGAACAAGGTGTAAGAGAAAAAGAGACAAGTCAAAGAGAAATAGATAGAGAACACAGCCACGACAAAAGTAGTCAAACACGATAGCCGGATCCATAGAAAAGCTTCCTGGTTAAATCCCCGGTAAACACAAGCCTCACACTTTGTCAATGACCTCATAATTGTCTTCAGTTCCATTCAGAAGATGTTCAAATCGTCTCAAGGTTGCTTTGTATATGCTGAACCCTTTTTCAATGGGGTTCAGGTCTGGTGAGTAAGCCGGCAAGTACTGAATAAGACATCCTTTCTGTTGAATATTGTGATCCACAGTGTTCCCAATATCAGCACATTGGATAATGACTTGGTAGCCTAGTTGGTAAAGGCAGCACTTCTAGTATAGTGTCTTAGCTTCTGCTAAGGTCGCTGGTTCAAAGCCTGCCCAAGTCAATCATTTTCTGCTAAATGTCTGAAATATGCGTTGTTAATTCTAACACTTTTGATTCCACAATCTTGGCTACCCGTCCATTATGGTGAATCTGTGCATTGTCAAGGACAAGCACACTAAAAGGCAAAGGGAAGGGGCTCATTGATGGCAGCTACTGAAAAAAGTCAGCAATTTTGATCAAGATTGAAATACTGAAATGAACAAAATAAAAATACCAATACATTTTCAAGAAAAAACTCAAAAGAAGGTTGGTCGATTGATTCTTCCTAGACCATATGGGCCACCAACCCTGTGGACAATATTGCTGGGATTATGTTGTACCTATGTGCACTTTGTTGACATGGTACTCTGGGTGTTTGTTGGCCAACTGGTGCCCATCCTTTGGTTTGTGCCACAGCTTCAAGGCACACACCCGATTTGTCTGAAAGGATGAATATTTAGCCAAATCTGATCTCAGAATCAGATAAAGATCATGCTTGCCGGTAAATACAAGACATGAGGTTGGTATGCTGGAAATGAGAACTAAATAGTGCACCTGTTCTGCATTGTCTTGGTTTGGATGGACTGTCCTCATTGTCTTTTTTGACATGGACAAATGATTGTGAAGTGTGTTTGAAATTGATTGTAAGCTTACTTGAATCCCGTGCTGTTCAAACAGTGATTTCTGGATTTCGTCTAAGTAAATTGTTGGGTTCTTGGTTACCAATTCATTGATGAACTGATTGTCTTCAGCGTTTAACTCAAGGGGCCGACCCCTCACGAGGTACGTTCCAGGATCGCATACAACTGCTCTAGTTTGTTCATACAGCCTCTTCCATTGCCTTAAGGAGTCCGGAATGATGGAAGCCGCCAATTTTTTGTTGATTTCAGTTAGGGATTTACCATCCAAAGCTTCCCTGATAGCAGAGTATTTGAGCTCGGCCAAGTATTTCTGGAATACCATACCTAATCAAAGCGGTAATAGAACAGTGTTAGCCAGTGGTTTCAAATTGTATGTATGCAGAAACAGAACTTACCCAGCTGAAGAGATCCTTCTGGAAATTATTGGTGAGGTTGATATCGTTTGATTCGGCAGCATATATTTTTGATTGAGGATTTTGCTGATTGAGGATATCAGCTGTGGCCGGGATGGTGTACTCACCTCCCTCCCACGGGCAACATCGGGGCCGGGGGAAAAAAAAAAACGGGGCCAAAAAAAACTCGAAAAAAAACTCGAAAAAAAAAGCATGCAAATACAGCAAGCTTTATTGGAATAGCTGTAAATTGATTGCTGTTCTGAACCTTGAAATTAACTGCCGTCGTCGAATTAAGTACTGCAATGTGGCTGGGTCAATCTCCATGATGGATAATGTTCTGTCAAAGTAGAATGAAAAAACAAGGTTGGATGGATGATTTTAACAAGAAAATGGCATCGGGGAGGGTGCCGGGGGGCACCCTTTTTTACATTTCACACACTCGAGGCCCTACTCTGAGGCATTGCGGTGTGAACAAGCCTATGGCTGGGGATCTAAAAAATGTGCCGCAGTCGCGCGAGTTTGGGATTTAGTCCCTTTGCGGTGGATATGCTCTAAAGAGGCGACAAGGGTGGAGCGCGGGGGCTTTGTCTCTGTAAAGTTGGCTTAGAGCATCTCCAATCGTTTGGATAACTTTTTGACAACTGTCGAGCTCTTAGCAAGCTCAACAGTTAACTTATCGACCCTGTCCCCACTCGTGGCTTGATAACCCGGCTCGATTGCTGGGTTATTGAGCCGATCCACACTTGTGCTGCTCTGCAACTTGAGTTCAATAACTCGAGTTGCAGGGGAGCACTACACGGGGTGGGTTTTTATGGGTGGGGATCCCTCGGGGGTGTCGAATGGGGGGAGGATTGACTTGTGAAAGATATTCACGAGTTAGCTTATCGAGCTCGATAGAGGTCCATAAAGTTATGGACCTCTATTGAGAAATTTATCGATTCGACAGTTATGGAGCGCTATCGAGCGCACGAGTGGGGCTCGTCTCAATAAAGTTGGCTTATCGAGCTGACTTATCGAGACGATTGGAGATGCTCTTACCAAGCCACTTTACAGAGACGGTGGTGGATGGCACGGCAATCGACCATCTTCTCCATTTCGCCCGCAACGCAGCAGCCATGCAAAGGAGCACAAGACTCCACAGTCGATATAGCTCTCCAGCAAGCTCCCAAAACTAGGGAGATGTGGAGGGGTGACAGTGTGGATATAATCATCATCATACAGAGAACAGGAGCATGTCAGATGGAGGTCTTAGGGGAGCAGGGGCGCACTAAGGATAGGGCCACTCGTTTGAAAAGGGGAAAGGGGATCAGGAAAACAATATTAACACCTAATCCATGGATGTGGCTCTTCATCAATCAAGCGAACTCTTCACAAAGGGGTCGTGATTAAAATGATCCTCAGTGACCTGATGCGACCATTGCTAAAAGTACCTGACGAGCTGCCACGATCTCCCCTTCGCTCAAGTAAGACTACAGTTCCTAGATAGAAAGAGCGCGATTTTATCGCGCCGAGAAAAGGTCAAGCGTAAAACAAACCCATAATTACAAGTGGAGCAATCCCTAGGCTACGACCAAGCAGCTTGTGCTAACTTAGAGGAAGTGTGTTCAGTTCTCTCTGCCAACTCATGGATGTTTCAGGATGCAAATAAATGATTCAGGATCTATGAACGTGGATAAAAAATGGTTTTTGTCAAAGGGCATATTTGCAATGAACTAGGCGAGATGAGAATAAAGTGGAATACAGGCTAAGAGAATTAAGCAAGTTAGGTAACTGAGTGAATTTTAATGATTTCCAGGGCCAGGGCCACCGGCACCGAACATTGAGCCGAGATCGCCCATACCCATCTGTTCCATCATCTTCCTCATCATCTCAGGGTCCGGCATTTGTCCCCCTGCGAGTCCGCCGAGTCCTCCGAGTCCACCCAGTAAAGATCCTAATCCGCCCCCGCCAGTTCCCCCTCCTGCTCCGCCCATTGCCGCCGCGGCTCGTCGTGCCCGGGTTGCCGCTGAGGGCTGGCCTCCCGACCTTTGTGCGGCCTGGGATAATGCATAGAATGCATCTACTCCACCTGGTAATGCGTTCATTTGGTAAATGGACCAGATGTGGGCTTATTTGACACATGTGATGAAACTGGTGCTTACCTGCATCCTCAATCTGCTTACGTACACTTGCTGGGGCCTGACGCTGTAGAGACATGCAGGTGTGCGTCAGGATGACAAACGAGGGCACGAACAGAAAGTTAGATGTACTACTTACAAGAACTTGGGAGCGCTGGGCAGGTGCCATTTTGACCAATTGCTCGATCGTTACCTGCTGTTGTTTCACTTTGCCACCTCGACTGCCTCCCATCATTGCCTTGGACTGTTGTTGAGCCTGTTTTAAAGCCTGCTGCTGTTCCCATTTGCGCTTACCGCCAGCGCCTTTGACCATCGTAGCAAACATAGCATGCTGCGCCAACATCCCTTCCACCTCATCGACGCTCGTTCCACTCCCTCGGGCTATTCTAAGTACTCTTGGATGAGGCTCACGTGGTTCACCGTCCGCAAGTTGGTTTACGCTTTCGCCCTTGCGTCGCTTCCTCCGGAAAATATTTCCGTCTGAATCTAACTCTTGCGGAGACATCGCATCGAAAATGAAGATCATGCGTTTCATCTTTTGTGACATCTCATCGCCATCTCCTCCACCCAATCCGGTCATCATGTTTGACATTCCTGGTATCATTGACGCAATCTTGCTGATCGAACCCCTGTGTCAAAGAAGGATCCATAGCAGAAAATGCTTTGCAATCAACGTCAGTTCTGGTATTTCCAAATTGAGAAAACGAACATTTGCGTTAAATTGGACATCTGATCTCGAAGATCTCTGACTGTAAATACCCCGCGCTCAATCCTTTGTCTCATTTCTTCCCGATTCTGGCTGGGCGTAGCTGATTGAAGGTCTTGCATAGTTTCCAAGAACTCCCCTATATCGCCCATGCCGAGGAGCTTGCTGATAAATGGCTCGGGGGCAAAGCGTTCCAGATCATGGAGATGTTCGCCTGTACCAATAAACATGATCGGAGTTTGAGCTGCTGCCACACTAGAGTTTATTTAGGCACAAGTATCCAAAGGGCGAAGGAAAAAAACAAATGCCATAAACGATTTGACCATTCGTGCCTTCTAATAGCTAGCACATAAAACTCACGCAGAAATCGCACCACCTCCTTTTGCATGACCATCCATTTTTGTCACAATAATCGCTCCAAAGTCAGCGGCCTCCTTGAATGCACGTGTCTGAGCTTCTGCGGCTTGGCCTGAATGCTTGAAGGTCAAACGAGACATTTGATGTGAGCAGGTGTGAATTGAATGTTACGATAACCAAGAATAACGTCTTGGAAAAATTGGGTCTGACCGATAGCGCCGTCGAGAACCATGATTGTCAGATTGGGGGCCACACCCGCAGAGATTTGCTTCATTTCCTCAAATAGCTCAGTTTCTTGCCTGCCAAAGTGAAATTAGTGAATGTGTCAATCAGATAGTAGGCTTAGAAAAGTGGGACGCTGAAGATTTAGGAGTGATATCACAAGTGCTAAACTAAATGGTTGCGAGATGGGAGAAGGACTCACCGATGGCGCCCCGAGGTGTCGACGATGATTACCTCAAACCTTTCCCGCTTGAATCTCGTGACACCAGCCGTAGAGATAGCAATAGGATCTGTCTCGGTATGACTTCAAGGCCGGATGGATGAAGGATCTAATCAGACTAGACTTCATAGTTTCAAAAGGGAAAACCGTTTCTGACGACGTACGATCCGTAGAATGGGATTTTCGCTTTGGTAGCATTCTGTTTCAATTGATCAAACGCGCCTGCCCTGAATGTATCCGCACAAACTAGTGCAGTTTTAAACCCTTTGCGCCTGTAATACACAGCCAGCTATTTCACCAAGCCCAGTAAAAGATGAAAAGAATATCGCAGGTGGTGTTAATGAAGCGATTGATCATGTGTGGCTGGCTACTCATGAAGAAAATAGTGTGAAAAGTTCCAGAGCAGACCTTTGTACAGCTCGTGGTCTTTCCGCTTCCCTGGAGACCCACGAACATTATAACGTTTGGTTTCCCCTTTTTAGGCTGCCAGGGCGTATACTCCGCGGTTCGACTCGAAGATGCGTGATCCGAAGCAGATCCATTGGGACTGACGAGCGCCACGAGCTCATCAAATACAGTCTATTGATAGACATAAACGTTCGATCAGAGCCCATCGTATATTTCTGACTGCAGCGAACTGGACTCAACCGTACTTTATGGACCAATTGCTTTTGTTTGGTAGGAGATTGAATGAGCTTTTCCAGCTGGGGTAAAAGTTTGGACTTGACTCGATTCCGAAGGTTAGCGACCAGAGTCACATTAACGTCCGAAGACAATAAAGCAGACGAAATTCCTTTCAAGAGGAGATCTAGGGCCTGATTTAGATATAAAACAAAGCAGACAACCCGATGAAAAAATTACGATTATCTGGATCAGTCAGGATCTTTATTGATCTTTGCAAGTTCAAAAAGGATTGGGAATGACTCACCTTGTCGTCAATCAGGGGTGTCCGTTGGAGCTCACTGAAGGCAGCATTGATCTTCTTCCCTAAGTCGGCTAAGACCATCTTGGGTGGGGAGTACTGCAGATAAATGTGGGTTTCGATTGAGTGATATGTTGTCCAATTGTCGAGGTAACTTGTTGGTGGTGTCAGTTGGATGACAAATTCTTGACTCAAAGTCTAACACCTGGATAGCAGTCCAGGGGCCCCCCGTGGGGCGGGGGGTAGGTCATCTTAAGGTATTCTTAAAATCATCATAACAGCATCCTGTTCTATCAGTTGCTGCTCGGTCCAACCAGAGACAAACTATATACCTGCGTGGAAGAAGGATGACTGACACTTCCAGCAACCAGCATCTCAGCCCCACAGGATCCACACCAACCTCTAACATCAATCCCGCTTTCAGGTATCTTGGTATTCCGGCCTCTTGGCTGAGTCGACAAGGAACCGATCGACCAAGAATACGATTACCATCAGCAAAGACAAGTGGTTTCTTACTATCATGTGGCACCCTGATCTCGTTTTACGTCTACGATCGTCATCAATGTAAAAAAATTAAGGAGAAATATATCAAACAGGTTCAGCACCTTTCCGAATCACTCGTTTCCGACTCTGAGCATGGTGGATTTCATAGCAAGGATGGTCATTGGATGCCACGAAGGGTCACTGTTTACGGAGCTAGGGTTCCCGAAGATGTAGATGTCGATCGGGGAACACAATGGTTCAAAAAGTATATCAAGGTTTGTGTAGTCGATACCATGTAAACTTGATAGATCTGTGCATAGGTATTAGTCCTGACCGCTTTGCATTTCCCCCCATAGCCCATTCTAATTGCAGCCGCAATTGATTACACCATCCACAACGGAACTACACCTGGTGCCCTGGCACGAAAAATATCGGCTGACATCCGTGATCAGAGAATAATTGGAGCTGCTCAACAGAAGGATGGTCACGAAGCACCGGCTCTTAAGCCAGGAATGCCTGGATATCGGGAATGTAAGCACTTCAGAATCTTATGTACCAGACTCGGTCTTTTGCTTATTTTGTTTAATCACAGGGCATGCAGAAAAGAACAAATTAAACGGTGGAACTTTAATCCTTGGACGAGCCACTTTGAAAGAATACCTTTGGGGACTAAAACACGGATACGAACAACATATACCGTTAGATACACTTGATGAGGAT
Organism: Puccinia hordei; assembly: GCA_007896445.1. NCBI lineage: Eukaryota > Fungi > Basidiomycota > Pucciniomycetes > Pucciniales > Pucciniaceae > Puccinia > Puccinia hordei. Next base: position 172,639 of record RDRW01000112.1, read on the forward strand.
GAACGATTTTCTAAACAAATGGAAGAAGCAGGGATTTTTGACTCGGACGACCACCCAGCAGAGTTCAATTCAAACGAAGATCCAACTATGCCCGAAGGCCTACGAAGTGTTCATGAACAATTCAAGGAGGTCGATAGTTACGATGAGAGTCCATTAGGTTCATCACCAATCAACGACATATCAACAACTTCTCAGCAAAAACCCTCAAATTTCTTCAATTTCTTTTCTCAACCTGCCGGCGTCCCATCTTCGGCCTACTCAAACACTTCGACCAATAGCTCCACCATCAAAACTTTGGCTCCGACTCCGATTCCATTACAAGCTCCGTTACTCTTAGTTCCGTTTGATCACCCAATAGGCATTCGTTGGTGGCCCCGCAAGATTTATAGTTTTTTTAATAGAAGGCAGCAAGTGGAACTGGGAGCTCAAACAGCAATGAAGCTAATCCAATCTCAAACTCGACCGATCGAGCCACCCAAACAAACAGCTGGACTTAACGACTTGCCAAAGGATTGCTCAATGACTGGAATTAAGGCGACCGATGTTGAAGATGTAAACTTTGAAATTAGCTTGACTGGGTCTCAAGATTTAGATTTTTTGGCTCCAGAGGCGGACCGACATCTGAGAAGATCGTATCGAAAAGTTGGGAAGAGGGTAATCGAGGAGCGGGATTTATTTCGGAAAGAATTGAAGGATCGATTGAAAAAATGTAGACACGAAGTGGATGATGTTTCTGGAGGAACTGAACAGGGTGAAGCTCTTAACGAGTCTCAATTACGCCAGGAAGCCTTTCAAAAGGAGAGGAAGTGGTCCGACCAATTGCATGGCTGGTCGATCGTTCGTCAAGGTAGTAGTCTTTCTTGGAGCCCTGATATGAGTAACGCTTTAAATATATACCAGTCCAATCATGACGATCCTAATATTGCAGCTAGTGAAAATTAATGTCAATAAGGAAATTAAATCACTATGTCTCCCTTCGATTTCTTGGTAGTGCCAATTCTTGCTCCTCTCAAATCTAGCATGCATATATCTGTGGATATATTCTTGGTTGTGAAAATCAATGGACACAGGCTCTTATTGCTTCTTAACATTTAGAGTTTGTCTTCAGAAAAATTCAATCAAGAAATAAAGCCCACCTTGAACTTGAAGTCCACCAGTATCAACTACTACTCTGTTTATAATCTGATAGATTTACTCAGCACTTATTTTATTGGGGCAAGCATCAGATAGATGGGGCACAATGAAAAAAATTGTGGCATTATCCATTCCAACAACCCACCATCAAATTATGAGATACATATTCCAAACTTATCTCCTAGGTCTCAATTGAGTAGAGTCTGACTCCAATCTGCACCGCGAGGAGATGGATTGTGTCCATTAATTGTTTGTGATAAAAAATGACCTGCTGACATGAACGCCCTAGAATATGTGGCAAAGTCTGAGGAGTGTATCATAGGCTGGCAAGCTCTTCCCAAGTTCTGCAGCTGTCCCTAAAACCAAGCTGGATGTTACAGACAGCATTCCTGACCAGGATCCAATCCCCAAAAATCACAAAACAGACTCAGCAGGTCTAGTTATTTATGAACACTGCAAGTAAAATTTTCCCAACTACATGCAAGACATGTGAGATAATCCAGTGTATTTGGATCATTAACTCCACTCAATGGAGCATTGACTCTACTCAATGAAATAATGGGGTGTTTTTTTATTAACAGTCACTCTTCAATATTTTCAGTTACTGTGCATTAATTTCTGATTAAAGTCTACTGACCAATTCTTGTTTAGGGGTTTACACAACAAGAAGAAAAAATGAATATAACAAGACACAAATTACAATGGTAGGCTGATATGGTATGATATGGTATGATATGCTAGGCTATGCTATGCTACACTATGCTTTAATATGCCAAAGTATTTGCCAACTACACATTGGTGCAGAAGCCTTTTTTTTTGAACAAGTTTTTGAAGAGTTAGCACAGGTAACACTCTGAAAAACTGTAAGGTAGCATAGCAGAATCTTTTCATCATTTCATTTTGGTTTTTTTTTAGTTTTACCTCAATCAAATCAAATAAACTCTACACTAACAAGTTGCAACATTTTGTTTGTCATTAAAAGGATTTGAGGCTCCTCCTGGTGTAACATCACAAGAACCAAGCTATTCTATGTTGAAATCTAAGCTTTATTAGATTATTCTCCTGAAAACTGTTAGCTTGGAAGGTCACAAGCTAACACTGAATTTCAACAGAAAGAATCTCTACTGCTTTTCAGATCTCAGTGTGGATTGCCACTTTATTCTAACCACAGGAAATCAACTCAGGAACCAACTTTCAGTGTCAAGCCAGCAGTGATTCTTGAACACTGTAACACTGCTAGCTGAGAATTTGCCATTCCTGCTGCCCTCATCACTTTCTTTACCTGAATGACCAATCAGCCACTCAACCTTGCTGTCTTGACCAGGAAACCTCCTTGTTTCTTCCTGGAATAAAATAACCAACTAGATGGTGCATTTTTGTGCAAACAGACAAGCTAATGGTCATAGGAGTTTTACCAACTTGTGTGTTTGCATGCAGAAGAACAAGACATTGGTAGAGCTCCAGTTGTGCTGTATTAATTTGTCCATTTGCATGCAAACAAATGTGACAATAGTGCAGCTCTACCATTGTCTTTTCATCTGTCTTACTATTATTCTTTTGCTTCTATCTGGTGGATATGAAAGAAGTACATCTAAAATTATGCAAGAAAAATCAGCTCAACTGCTGCCAGTAGAAACGCAAGATGCTCCAGGGGAGCTGTTGTTGTAACTCCATCCAATGACACGGTGGGGTTTTCTGAAGAGTCACTGTGCAATATTTTCAGTGACTGTGTATTAATGCTTTGCTGAATTGAACTTTGAGAATGGTTCATGTAGCACCACTCGAATCCTCAGAGTTTGTGGATATCAACTGGGGGCAGTTGCTTGACTTTTTCTTGCAGTACAGTGGATTTACTTGATGATATTGTTCTACCCTCCCCTGGTGATTACTAATTCAAGTTGGTTTTTGAGAGGTCTTTTCTAGTCTACTACCTGCGAGTAGCGTAGGCACTAATATCAAAATATCAGCTTTCTTTTCTTCCCATCAAAATCTTGCAGTAGTGTTGGCTAAGATTGAATTTGTAGCTAATAATAATTACTTTTCGATAGCATATGTAACAAAGCTAACACTACACAAAAATAAAGCTAATGTTAGCATGGCAGGGCCACTGTTGCAAGATACATAACAGAAGATAATTCCACAGATGTTCAGGACAAGATTTCTTTTTATTATAATGGTGTAACACAGTTCTTGTCCCAATTGATAATTAGGGACTTTTGTTTTGCCGGAGTATACAAATGTTTATCTAGTAAACTGGTGTTGGTCCTAGCCAAGTTTGGTTGTTAAGAAAGAAAGTGACTGGCCCAGTATATTCACCGATCCGATGATCGGAATTCATCGCATTCTCAAAAAACGCCAATCTGAAGAAGACCTGATTCAAAGGAGCTTGTAGGGGGAAAGGGGAGGTAGAAACAGAAGTAAGATTGTCCAAGAAATTATGAATGACAAACGACTGGTTGTTGTTGGGGACGATGAATCTTAGGATATCATTAACCATGACTCCAACCAAAGTTGCACGATCATCAGGCCCCAGGACCTTCCAAGAAACCTTCAAATCTTTGAGACCATTGATCAGACCACTGTTTCCTAAATCAAACTCAGGCATTAAGTCTCCCGAACGATACCCGTCCCCGATCACTTCTGATATCTCTTCCAGTATCGAGGCAAACGACCATCGTGCCACTCCATTTTGGATGATCCCTAGGAGAAAGCCTTGGAGGACTCCGGATAGATTCGTCCTTGCTGAGGCCAATGGGCTTAAGAAAACCCCTGCAAAACAATGTCTCGGTTAGGCTAAGGAATCAGGACTGCTAAAAGATCATTGGAATATCTTTCTCACCTATCAGATAATGGTGAATCCTAAGTGAATGCCGAGGTACGAAACAGAGTAAGATTAACACAATCCCCAGGAACATGTATCTGGAATCGAACGTAATTCCAATCAATCAGATATTTCACATGTTGGCACCAATCGATTGCAGTCGCTCGAAATCTAGATTGAAGAACTCACGGAACCTTCAGTTTTTCGAGCCGGTTTTCTTTTCGCAGACAACGAGCTTGGTAGCATACAAGTACAGTCGTGATTGTGATTAAGACGCCCAGCGCCAGAAGTGCACCGGGGCGTCGTTGAAGGTCATGGGGCGTTAATCTGTCGAGGGGAACCCAACCGGCCGTCAACTACATGTTTTTGTGCAGGTCATATGGTATATGGAACTAAAAATCAGCTTCCGTTTGAATTTTCAACTTTCGTGGATCGAACAACTTTTTTGTTCCTCTGCGTAAAACAAAGGATGAGCTTACGTTCATGAGTACTCCAAACCACCAAGGCCCCAGGTACACCCACACTCGATCCAGACTACTGATGGCCTCAAGCGTGTTTCTCCAGCAGACGTTCCACAGCCAGTAACAAACGAAGAGGAAGGGTAAAAAATGGCCAGTGGCTTTTGACCACGATGGTGGTAAATTGCTTGGTTCAGAGGCTACGGGAACAATCCAATAACCGACAAAGCTTAGCACCCAAAAGAACATCTGGGAAGATGGGTCAAGAAGAAGGGTGAAGATTCCGCTGCACAGGACGTTGAGCAGGATGATGGTGAGCCATAGATCGTTACATCCGCTAGTTTGAATATTGTCCAGGAAGATAAAGCTCATTGGGAAGGGAGCGGGAAAGCTGATTGACCGGATTCCGCTGGCCTCCGATCCTTTAAATTCTTCCGTCCCGTCCAACATCTTCAAGACTCCACAGCCGCCCCAACGTGGAGAAATGATCCCGGCATGGACGGCCGATTGACAGATGAATGAATCTGGGCGGTATCTTCTTCCTTGCCCGCCCCCTCCAACTACGAGTGGCTGGTAATTGACTACTTGTCCACCGACGATTCGAGGGTTTAACAAGCCCGTGCTCGTCCCACAATGAGATGGGCACCTGAAGGCCAAACTCAAGTTGCGATATGATGCACAATCTTTGCCATTCAGACCACATCCGTCGTCTTTGAGCCACAACGATTCGACACAATGTAACCATTCAGGTTTCGTCGGTTGAAGAAAGTGACTGGGTTCACTAAGACTCGAAAGAAACCAAGACTGCCTGGTCAGGAAGAGGTTGACAAGTAACCAAACGCTAAGAAAAAACACTTGGTATATCCATCGACGATCGGTAGGGCAAAAGCTCAGAGATCTTCTTGTCTGAATCAAGTCAGGTGGAGTTGTTGGTAAGATGCGATTCATGGTCCATCGGGTTATTTGGTTGAAATACCTCTTTGTGGTTAGGGTCCGACTGGTTCGGCTGCCATAGACCTGCTCATCGTCATCTGTAGCATGATGGGGTAGGAGTGGCATACTTTGGCTGATGGGGTTGAGACCATGTTCATCGATCAGCGAGTCTGTACTGTTCGATAGACTGGATACCATCCTCGGCCTCTTCTGATCTGGTTCTTGGTCTTGGCCTTTTAAGTCCCGAACACTCGACGAAGTGTTTAAATCTTTAATGTAAGAATATTGTAATTTGGGGAGAAGAACTTGGGCAATCCACCTTTCCATCAGTCCCAATATAAATTCACATCACCCTGCAAAAGAAATAAATACCTAATATCTACCCAACTCACATGATTATTGATTGTCTACAAGTCAGTCAACCAGTTCATGCAATACTACTTTTTTTAATTAGGTTCAAATGTGATTATGTGTGTACATAATTAAACTTCTGAAGAGACCTGCTCAAATTTCAGGATTCCGTCCGCAACCAACATCTCACCACCCTTGCTGTAAGCCCCAGGAACTACGGGGAACCCGAAGCAGAGGAGGTAGACACGCTAACAGACCTGTGAGACACACAAAAGGTCCAATCCTCACTAGAAGTATTGCCGGGTATGAGTTATAATGATAAAGGGATCAGAGATGGTCTTGATATAAAGATTTTAAAGGTCTGGATTACTGAGAACAGCTTTTAAAGAGACAACAATAATACACAGATTTTGCCTCAGGGAAAAAAGACCCCTTGAGGCTACAACTGGACTTCTTAAGGCCATCTCCACCGGTATCCGACGGCTAGGGTGTTTCGAGGGGTCTGGGTCTAGCATGGGGTCTAGGGTTGCCCACAGGTGAGATATGTAGATGACAAATGCTTGAACTTTTTGAACTTTTTCAAAAAGGAAAGGTATTGGGATATAAAAGACTTTTGAGCATGTTTAATAAGAAGTGTGAATCTGACGACAAGAAACACGTCGCTGGAAAGCTCAGGCACGTTCGGTAAGCTTTCAAAATGAATTGGGTTTGAAAGCCCGTTCAAAAACACAACAGGAATCCCATCTCAAAGGTTTTTGAGGCTACAACTGGACTTCTTAAGGCCATCTCCACCGGTATCCGACGGCTAGGGTGTTTCGAGGGGTCTGGGTCTAGCATGGGGTCTAGGGTTGCCCACAGGTGAGATATGTAGATGAAAAATTGAACTTTTTGAACTAGCTTTCAAAAAGAAATATTGGATATAAAAGACTTTTGAGCATGGGTTATATAAGAAGTGTGAATCTGACGACAAGAAACACGTCGCTGGAAAGCTCAGGCACGTTCGGTAAGCTTTCAAAATGAATTGGACAAAGATTTGAAAGCCCGTTCAAAAACACAACAGGAATCCCATCTCAAAGGTTTCTCAAAGTGAAACCTTAAGAGTGCGTCTGTGGTGGAAGTTGTGTGGTGCTCGTGGAGAAATGGTATATGAACACACCTACCAGTTCAACCGCTGGGCCATTCTATCATCCACACTCAATCAAAACACTCTTTCTAACTCACTTTCGTTACACTTGGTAAAACCCTTTACCCATCACAATCGTTTTCAAAACACCCTAGTCTAGTCGTTAGGCCTTCTAATTAATAAAAACACTCAAAAAAAATTACAAGCGGTCAAAAACAAATTTGAAAGATTATCCGACTATCGCAAGCCAATTCACATGTTTCATCATTGCTCCAGTCTAAAGATACTTCAAGACTAACCATTTTTCTTCCCTTGTCCGCAGTATCATGGCTAAATTCGTTGGAAGCGTCTACCTACTTGCATTACTCTACTTGGTCCTTCTCGGCATTCAATACACCCAAGGGACTGTTATTCATCAAGACCTGACCCAAAAGTCAGCTTGTTATGGCGGTTGCGGGGGTAACGGTGACCCTACTAACAAGAGTTCACAACCTCGCCCGCGTAGAGGCTGCCTAAAGACACAGGCGTGTCGCGGACCACATCATAAGACCTTTTTGGACTTCTAAATATGTGCCATCGTTAACATAGTTAGATCAGCTCCATAACAATCACAATCTTTATAATCATCAACAAAATTCTTCTATAGTTTCTCCGCCCATATCACCTTTGTCTTCATGTTTACGACCTTTACTACTTTTGCCTGGGAATTTGTATCTAAATTCATCTACTAGCTATCTTGTAGTCAACCACAGTAGTGTTGACAGCGTTTCGCTCTTGGGTAAAGAGCTTTTATTTTATGTTATGATCATTTTCTCTTATTCTTCTAGTCTGCAAATATTGCATATCCGAGTTTCTATCTAGAAAAACACTCTTAGTGTTCATATTCTTTTAGATGGTACCAATCATTGACTATCAGTCAGCACCTTTTGTACCTTGTCACAGCTCTGGTGATGTGTACCTTTTGCACAATTGGAGATGTCAATATCAAGGGGTCTTTTGTGAGTCATCACTCCCCTGACAAGCTTAACCACATCCTGTTGGAGATTGATTTGAAAACAATCAAGCTGGTGTATTTATTAAAGTGTGCAAGTCCAACATGATTGAAGAACAGAACAAGAGGAAATCTTATCCTTCTGAATTGATAGACCAATTGCTTGAGTGGCCCGTAAAATCTCAGAGCTGTCCAGTCACCTCCAAGTAGTCCTTCACCAGGAGAAAATTGGAGTCACTTGATGACATGTGACATGAAGCCAGCTCCAACAAGCTACCCACCATCTACCCGCTCAAACACAGCTGTGGTCTAGCCTGAGCTCCGCTTTTCCTCAGCTTTGACCCAGGCCCAGCTGTTCCTCAGCTTTGGCCCAGGCCCAGCTGTTCCTCAGCTATGGCCTAGGCCCAGCCGTTCCTCAGCTGCTTGCTCTGATTGCGAGAGCGATTCTAAATACATACACTCTCCTATGGCGCCATGGATCTCAAGGTCAAACAGACCGTGTAAGCCCTTCACCTCTTTTCAACTCCCTCTCTCGTCTCAATCGATCGGCTTACCTAACCCTTGCTCTCAAGTGACGACCCGCTATCTCGTCAGGATGATCAATTACGTCTCGAACAGGACGTCATCTCACCACTAGCTGATTGTGGGGAACTGTGGTGCTTCTCCGTCGACGTTCGCCAACAATCATCGCCAAGGCTCCGCCACCAAAACTACTGGGCCCCGAGATTGTAGAGCCGTGCTACATCGACAAGACGGCGATCATCAACCCATCGGCCAAAATTGGCCCCAACGTCAGGATTGGATTTGGCGTGCGGGTCAAAGACTTGATCGTCCTCGACAACAGCGTGCTTGAAGTAAGCCCCTCCGCTAAAACTTCTTCTGCTAGAAAGACAAGTCTGCTGATCTTCTCGAGAACTTCTTCCGTTTGTTTTATATAGAAAAACAGTTGTGTCATGCACTCGATCCTCAGCGAAGATACCAAGATCGGTCCGTGGGCCCAAGTCAAAGGTTGCCCAAACACCAGCGACGTCAATGCCCACAAATTCACCATCTCAGTCTTGGGTCAGCAATCTTTTTTTTTCCCTCATCCTGTCAAAAAAAGAGCCCCAGCCTGTCTGACGATCTGCTCTATTCTTTGAACGCTCTCTCCACGTCTAATCATAGCCAAAGATGTCGAGGTCAAAAGCAAGGTGCACGTCAGAAGCTGTATCATCTTGCCTCACAAAACCTTGACCAGATCGTTTGCTAACGAGGTCTTGTTATGATCTCCCTTTCACATATCCATTCCTGGACATTTTTCAACAAAATAAATCAGAAAGAATAGTGTGAAGTCAATTGATGTATGAAAACCTGCTGGCTCCTTGCAAAAGAGGGAGAAAAATGTGTTCCCATATTTAGTCATACGGAGTAGTCATACATACATATTTGGCAAATACTATTTAAACATGAAAGGAAAGTAAGAAACCAGCAATTATTTAACAGAGGATCAAGATTCATCAGATAACTTGAGCTGATACTGATTCTTTTGAAGCCAATCGTAAACAACACTAAAGTCTTTGTTAGAGAACTCGGGATCCGAGTTCAGCCTCATGTAGATCTCCTTAACGATTTTAGACACCGGTAACTGGTCGAGGAGAGATGCGTCGGATTGAGTAGCTTGTAAGGCTAACCCAAGATCCTTGGCCATCAATCAACTCGCAAATCCTCCCTGCCAATCCTGATCCGCTGGAGTGGCCTTGGATGGTAAAAGAGCTCCAGGGGCAGGATTGTTGATCTATGTATATATTTGTTTTATTTGGTAGATAATAGCCAACATGTAGTAACTTCATTGAGCAATAGTGTCTATAACCTGGATAAAAACCATGTATACAAACCTCACTACTCCAACATCTTCCTGTACTTGAATTGATCACCCGGGCCAACAGATCGGGTTTGAGGCCAAGCTTTTGACCAAAGAGCATAGCTTCCAAGGTAGCTATCATCGAAACCGCCAACAACATGCTAGTATGTGTAGATCACAATTGAACAGAAATGAGTAATCAATCACAAGAAGTAACAAATTGAGTTGGGGTAAGCAGAAGAGGACTGACTTGTTGGTTAGCTTGGCTGCAATCTATCGGATGGACCGGCGGCGAGTTTGACCAAGGAGCTCAAGGCAGGTAGTAGATCGACAGATGACCTGGGGAGTGGATGCAAAAAGAGGGTGTTGGCTAGGATGCGCAATGATTCCTGGACAATTGGCGGGCTGAAGGCCGATCAAATTGTCGCAGATTTTGGATTGTCTGATTGAGGTGAGAGAGGTGGGAGTAGATTGGCATAACGCGTAAAGAGTGGCAGATGAGAGACTGGGTCATCAGTGGCAATTGAGGAACGACCAAGCAGCTTGAGAGTAACGAGTGCGCGTAAGGTAGCTATAGAAGGACATTGGACAAAGAATTTGCCGCCAAACGGGGCCTAAGTGTATATGTATTAAGGGAGAGAGGTGCTATCAAGCAAGAGGGATGAGGTATGCACATACTAGATGCGGTGGCTATAAGCTCAGTGGCTGCAAAAAAAGAAGAACTGAGCACTGCACATGCGCACTGATCTATTTATGTAAATATTTTTGACTAAGAAAATACACCATGGTGCCAACCGGACTGTGCCACAATGAGCAATGAGAATGCAGGTGGAACAGCATCAGAGCTGTGCTGGAGCTGCAACCAAAGCTACAGAATGTCACATGTCATCAAGTGACTCTGATTTTCTCCTGGTGCTTGTTGTGCTCATTGTGACAAAATTATTGATGTTTTTTCTTTTCTTTTAAAGTGTAATTTTGCCATTGGCATTGCACACTATGAATATCATTTGTTTCAAACTACAAGTTTTTTAAGTTCTGACAATTGTTTGAGCACTTGGTGTTATGAGGACCTAAGCTTCTGTGAGTACGCGGTAATCTAGACAATTTGATCTACTGCAGGGTTGTGGTGGGGGTGTAATGTTTTTAACCTTCTCAGGTTGGGTTGTAAATGGGTAACGGGTGTTGAAATTGAAAGAGAGGATTTCTTTTGTGTAAGGGGAAATCTAATAAAGGGTTTGCAATTGAAGGGGGAGGTGTAGTTGTCCTGGGTTGGAAGGGGTAGTGGCCAGGGGTTGGGCTTGCCGGGATTCAAACACCAGACTTGTCACTCTCTCAGGAGTGACATAAAACATTGCACAGGGGCAACACCAAGCTTCTGTGGGTGATGGTTACCGCTAGACCATCCAGGCCCATATTATTGACATTGCTCATCAAATAAGTTCTTTCTCTGCTAGATAAAGCTTTCCTGTATAGGTGTCAAGTGAGTAGAATATATTCATCCTTCCTGTACTTATGGGAATTATCTTGTATTACATGTAATGTAGTTGTAAACAACGTTTGCGGTAATTTAGTATTGCGAATTGGGAAATCATATCAATTGACCTCTTTTTTCCCTCACAGGTTTTGCCACATTGAAGCAACAGGATGTCTACAATTATCTTCTGGGATGGCCTGAGGTCACAACACCCACCCCCTTCGCAAGGCTCTAAGACACCTACCATGGATCTATCTACATACAAGACATGGGAAAAGTGATGAAAAAGAAAAAAAAATCAAATGAGCAGAGAAAGATTGGAGAAAGTGATGAATGAAAGAGATGAAGCAGGGGGAAAGAATCAGATGAGGAAATATAAACAAAACTATTATGTATCTTCATAGAAATCATCAAATCCCTCCTTCCTCTTGGTAATCATTGTAATCACCACAACTGCCATCATCATAAGTACAACCGAGTCCATTATCATCATATTCATCATCATAAACACTACCAGTACAAATTTTGCAATCCTCAGTGTCATAGATGTCTTCATTCTGGTTGTTGTTATCCACCAAGTCTTGACTGTTGGCGGGGCCATAAACATTGAGATGATCATCACCAGGGAACTTGGTGTTGTCTATTATTCCATCCTCATTCTCTTGGTAGAAGTTTTGCAAGAGGTTTGTGTTTTCATGATAATCCAATGGATCAAGGAAGTTGGAGGTGTTACAGGAATCTTCTGTTGCATGTTGTTGATGGTTTTCAATAATTTGAGGGAAAGGACTGAACTGAGGACAGTTTGAGGTTGGTTGATCAAAATCACTTGTTATGTATTGTTGGAAAGCCTCAATCCAAGCCTCCGGTCCTTGGTGTCAAAGGTCTTCAAACTCATCAGCAGATAAGGTGCTGGACCAGAAATCAATGTCTCTTGCACAGTAGTTTTTCATATCAAAGGCAGGTTCTTGAACTTGGGGATCATCAGTTTCTTGTTTGCCCTCCAGGATACCGGGTTTGGACTGATCTTCAACACAAAAAAATTTTCTCCAGAGGATATAGATCTTGCTGATCATTGGTAAGAAGGCTCACTTGATGGACTTTGGGAATCTGATTCATAATCTACATCCTCTCTAGTATCTTGATTGTAGTTGTTTTCATACTGGATTGTAGGATTGTGTTCATCTGGTTGTATTTGAATCAAGTTTGGAGTGAAAAATGACACTGCTTGACTGTCAGGTTGGAAATCCAAAGGTACCATTGGTTGAGTTTCAGGTTTAGAGATTATAAAATCATTGACGTTGGTAGCTCCGTGTTGTTTTGATGAATGGGCAGGCTGACAAGCAGCACTAGATTTTCTTGGCTGTTGAAGTACAGGTTGAGAATTTTTCTTTCTCAAAGTCTTGGAGCAACAGGTCAGGCGCCCTCTGCAGATTGTTTTACTTGAAACATAAGGACACAAACTGGGCTGTAGTCCAACTTGATTGAAGGGCGGATGCAGTCCATTGAACAGTCTGATTGGCAAGTATCCAAAAATTTGATTCAAATCGGACAGGAAGAGCTGGATCCAACCAAAACATCTGTGAGTGTGGGGGTCCATTGATTCATTGCGCCTGAGAATGAATAATTGAATAAAAAAATTCAGAGAGATCCGGTATCATTTGTCAGGTTTTGTTGCAAGATGTAAGGTGAAAAAAGGCCGGTATTCCTCCGTTGGAAATATAATAGGTAGGTCTGGTAATTTTTGTTGGTGAGATTTTTTCAGCAGAGCTGGTAACACAGGCTCATAACCTGTAGGAACATAGGGTTGGTAATCGGTATTGATTCCCAGTAGGTGTTGGCTGGAGGAGACAGATGTAGTCTCCTCCGGCTGGCTGAGCCGCAGCCAAGTCAACCATGTGACCTAGGTCACAAGAATAAGTTTGGGGCAGGTTAGTTCTGGTTGATGAAGAGTGCAAGCCTTGGATTCAGTTGCCTGACGTTCAGCTACCCATCACTCTTGGAATTTTTGGGCAACCTACAGCTGCCTGAAGTCATTTTCAACAGCCAAAATCTTTTAGGGTGGGCTTCCCAGAAAACCCTGGTTCATGTTGTGGGTTACTTGGTAAGTCAGAACCTCAAGGACTAAAGAGAGAAAAAACATACAGAGTTTTGATCAAGATTTTACAAGGTTACAATTCCAGGTTTACATCTAATAGAAATCACCCAACCAGATTGGATAGAGCACGTACAGAAAATTATGTTTCACTTCCTGGTTTACCTGCCCTATCATAATACAGGCAAAGAAGTCTTATAGTTAAAATCAATTTCCAGCCAACTTTCAAAACTATGTGAAAGTAAGACTCCAGTTTCCTTGGTTCCTGCGTTCATCAGCTTGTGGCTATGGGACCAAGGCTCTTTGACCTGCACAACAAAACATATATATGTTTTCTAGGGTTCATTATTCCAGGAGGTGATGTCTGATGTCTTTGGGAAAGGGATATTTTTTACTGATGGCGCGGCATGGAAGATGACAAGGCAAACTAGAAGAAATGATAACACTAAGATTGTATTTCCAGTTAGATAACTGTGATGTAATGATAAAATAGGAGATAGAGAACATAGACAAGATAGTGTAAATAAATAAGAAAAGTAAAATGTCCATTGCCTAAGAGCAAGACAGTGTCAATTCCTTTATAACGGGTAGTGGATGCTAGATTCTTATGCAATCAACTAGACGCTTCTGGTTAACTGAGTATAACAGTTACAACACATTTATACAAACACAAAAAACTTCAATGTAAGTCTGTTGGTCATGCAAGAAATTATTATTCCAGTTATTAATTACAGCTTTACTTTTTGAAAGAACATCATCACTCTTGTGGTACACAAGACATTGGAATCTTTCATGAAAGTCCTTACATTTCATTCAGAAACGCAGAATTCTGTGGAAATCAATAGTCTATTGCACCAGTTCACCCTCAAGTCATTTATCAAAATGACGTAGACTGTTTTTGTGACTAATAATCAGTATGGGACAAAAAACTAGTCAGGCAACTGACACCCTAATTTTCATTGTGAATATTTTAAGCAGATGAGTGAGTGGCCTAGGAATCTGATGACACTGTTTGTGATTGTAAATAAATCACTTTTGAGCTGTCTGAACATATTCAGTGGAGATAGTTTGTGTGTAATCTGCTGATTTGAAAGACTTTTGAGCTCTTCTAACTCCAGTCCTACTGACATTACCAAGAAGAAATCAAATAATTCTGTGGTCAATCCATGTAACTTGTGCATTTTCAAAGTGTATGATAGGTCATGAGATCAAGAATAAATTTGTATGGGGGACAGCTTAAAACTGGCTAGAGAATAAATGTGGTTGCTTTGGGAGTTGGAGATGCAAATGTCTGGGTTGGGTTGATGGGTATTTGTTCTTGTCCAACAAGAAGTTCTTCACTGCAGCTATTTTCATTTGAAGATACGTTATCTGAGGGGTTGGAACAATTTTTGGTTGATGGATTGTTATCAGGGATGGTTGGGTTGATTGAGGATGAGGGGCAATTGTAATTGAAGTGGAAGATGAGGTCAGATGAGTCAGACAAATTCATTTTGATGGGGTTGGATGGAACAACATGGGGATTAAACTTTATGTGATGTGAGATCTTCATGTTACCTGTTTCTGCATCCAAGACCCTGTAGGACCTGTGTCCATACCCATAGCCCAGAAAAATACCCCTTGCCCCCCAGTTTCCTAGCTTTCCCTCTGACCTGTTAAGAAAGTAGATTGCTTCACAGCCAAAGGGACATAAGTGAGAAACAGAGGTAGAGCTCCCATGCCATTCGGAGATAGGGGAAGAGAAATTGATAGATTTACATGGAGTAAGTTTTTTGAGGTAGACAATGGTGTTGGCTGCTTCAGCAAAGAAGGTTGGGGGAAGATTTGAGTCTTTCATCATGCAACAGAGTTTTGCAAATGTTGTGCAATTTCCACACTCTGGAAATGGGTTCTCTTTGGGTGTATAGGGCACAGTGATCAGATGGTACATGCCCTTGGATTTGTAGAATATGTTAAGGTCCTTATTTTTTAATTCTGTTCCGTTATCAGAGACTATGTTGATGAGGGAATGACCGGATTTTTTTTCTATTTTTAGGAAAAGTTCCTGGAGTGTCTTGTTTACATATATTTTGAGAGCAAGGAAACAGATCAAGACAAAATGAAAATAATTGTCTACAGCTCTCAAGAATTATTTGTGTCCTGAGACGGACGGGGGGAGATTGACGTGCAGATATGCTAGGGTCTTTGCTGGAGTGGGGAAGCTTCCTAGGAATGGTTCTTTATGGCTCTTCTAAATATTGCAGGTGTTGCAGGTGTATTCAATCCTGGAAAGGTTTGGGAACATTTTGAAGAATTAGGCTGGGGAGGGATTTCCGGCGGCTTGGTGTTTCTCATAAATGGACTGGGACTTGATTTCTACCTTGTGGGAAGAGTTTCCTAGCTGGTCAACAATGAAGTTTCCATTGGCAAGAGATCCAGTGATGATTGGAGAGCTAGTGTTGTCAGCAAGTATGAAGGATTTCTTTCCTTCTGATTGGAGGGTGTATTTGTTTTTGGTGAATGCGCTCAGGTTGATCAGGTTTGAGGTGAGAGTGGGTGCAAGAAGAGATTTATGTAGGTGGAGAATTGTGTTTGGAATTTCAATGTGGATTGTACCTTGACCAATGGCTTGGGCTTGTTCACCGGTTTCCAAATAGATGTTGTCATGGATTCCCTGGTACGTTTGGAAGAAATCAGCCAAGTTACACATAGAGGTAGTGGAGCCGGAGTCAAGGATAATGACAGATTTGTGGTTTGAGAGGGTAAACTGTAAGGATTTGATGGGTTTTTTGTTGTTGTCTTTCAAAAATTTGAATTTTAAGCTGGGAGCAGTATTCTGGTTTGTGGAAAGTCTTGGGGTTGTGCCATCCAGGAGAACATTTGGGACCGTTATAGACGCAAGGAACATTAGGTTTAATTCTGGAGGTGGCAAGGGATTTTGCAGATTCAGCGGATTTGGAGTTATGCTGCATGAAAGACCTAATTTCTTTGACAACTTCTTTGATGGTGGGCAATTTATGTTTTTTGGCATTCCTTAAGTGGAAGTTTGCCAGAATTCTTGTATTTTCCAGGAAGTGTAGTAATACAACACATGAAAATTATGGCTGTTTCAAGAAGAGTGGATGGTTTGATTGTTGTGTCATCAATTAGTGCACAGAGCTGTCTGGTGTTGTATGAGAGTGTAGAGAGAGTTTCTTCAAGGTTGTTTGAGTTTAGAACAGTGGTTAAGATTCTGTTGAGGTAGATGGCTTGATTTTGGATTGTCTTAGGTTGGTAATGGTCTTCAAGGAGCTTCCAGAATTCAGAAGGACATCCCTTTGCCTCAATATTGAACTGATTGGCTATCTTGGTGTCACAATTGATTTTTTAGGATAGCCAATGCTTCATCATACTGGTTTCTGTCAAGCTTGTCAGCAGATTCAGCCTCCTTGAAAGATTCCATTTTGAGGACTAGATGAAGAAGGTGTTTCAGTTGGAGGATGGTGGAAATTTTGGACTTCCAGTCAAGGTAGTTAGATCAGGAGAGCTTATTCTTTTTTCCACCATGATGGGAAGTAGGTAAGCAAGGTTTGAGGTAAATTTGTATAGCAAAAAAAGTGAAGGTGGTAGAGGTTGGAGTTAAGACAAGTCTGTAATATTTCAGGAAGTGGAGGTTAATTTTTGGTGACTTTAGAGTTCACCAGTCTCATAATTTATTTGAATAAGGAATATACGCTTAGATAAAAGTCAATGATGTTAGTCAGTAAGGATAGCTAGGGATTGAATTTCAGCTTCCTGCTAGTCCGGACAGCGCAGAGAGCCAACAAGGAGCACCAAAAACGCTCCAGCTGAAACAAAGTTCAGAACAAGATCTGCCAATTCTTGTTGAGTAGAATTTCCGCTCAACCAGTGTTTGAGAAGTTGAGGGAAGAAGAGGAACCAAGGGTGAACATCCCTCCTCACTTATAAGTACTGGGACTCCATCAAGAGGAGATATTCCCCCCCAGAGTTAAAGATAAAAAATCCTGCTACTATTACTGTTACCAACTACCTTGGTAACTTGTGACTGGGGCTTTTCCATTACTAACTACCTTTTCCTTTCTATCTCTCTTTTCTAAACCTCCAACCCCGGCCGTAACTCCATTCCCTCATCTGAACTCCTCACCTTCCTCAACTTGACTTCCCCAACCCTCACCAATTTACAGGTGAGACAGGTCTCTTTTCCCCTTCTCAATATTCTTCTTGGGTCCTAGACCCAGTAGGCATTTCCCTGCCAGTCCCTCTCAGAGAGAGGCGTGGATATCCTGGGTTAATCCATCCCCAAGATCTCATACAAGGACACTAGAAGCTTATCATACCTAGATACTACCTGGTCCCTCCTCTGGACGCGGCAAGATTAAGCTCTCAGCACAGAGCTTTCATTCAGGACTTGGTCACTAAAGAGAAATGCCCTGACATTGACGGTGGGGAAGGGGATGGCAGACCTGGTAAATGGAGAAGAAATAACAGGATGTATTTAATGATCAAGAGAAAGAAAGAAGATTGAAGATTGGTTAGATAAGAGGATTATGAGAGAAAATAGGAAAAAGAGAATAAACTTAGATGACAGTAGATGATATTACTGTCAGTAAGGATAGCTTGGGCTTGAAGGTGGGGCAGGGGATTTCAGACATGGTAAATGTAGAAGCAAGAACAGGAAAAAGAAAATAAAAAGACGGAAGGAAGAAAGGAATAAAGGTAAATACAAGGCTATGAGACAAGAAGAAAAAACAACATCTGTGAAAGCTTGAGTTTCACACAATATCTCATAATTCCTATAGAACACACACATTCCAAGTTCAGAATTTATCTTCAAGCCCCTTTTTCAGAGGCTCTCCTGGAAAGGTGCTAATAGAACCAACTGTCTAGCCCCTTAGGATGTTGCTTTCAGATATTAATTTCAGGTGGTTCACTGCAAAAAAAACTGCTTCAACTGTCACCAGTTGACATGTGGTATACTTGAGTCCAGTTATTTTCTTACTTGAAGCTTACTTCAGGGTGACTTTTGGTGCACAGTCACTGTGCATCATGCACAGTCACTGTGCAGCAAAGCTTGTTTCAAGTATTTCCAGAGTAAGGTTGGAGTAAGGTTGGATTAAGATCAAAGCTCTTGCATGTCAACTGGTGGCAGTTGAAGCAGTTTTTATTGCAGTGGTTGCAGAATTTGAGGTTAAATAAGCCCAAGAAAAAACTGGTAGAATTTGAAAGCAGAAAATCTGTCCACTCAGTGGACCTTTTCCACTCCTTTTCCTCCAAATAGAACCTTCCAAGCTCTACCTAATTACCGTTCTGTGTAGGCTGATGGCTGGCATCCTTTTTCCATTTATTTCTTTGTTCTATTTTCCTTTACTGCTCATGTATTTTCAAATAAACTTCCTATTTAGCCATTTCTGAAGATTATAAATAGGGAATATCTGGCTTTGATGTACCCCAATCAGAGAGTGCACAGAGCCAATTTAAGAAAATAAAATTGAAATAAAATTCTCCTATAAAGGTAACTTGTAGTGCTCCATGATCAGTGGGATGAGCCTCAAGGATATAGATGAGTAGGATAATAATGGATCCAATTAGTTCTTGAATTTCTATCAAAGGCAGAGCAATTCCACTGCAATTTTTATCTTGAGCTTTAAGGGAGCAATGCATATGCCTCACCCAATGATACTACAAGTATAAATACACCACAAGACCCCATGTCTTTATAACAGGGAGAGCTTATTCAGATTGTGGAACATTTCTTTCTTTTTCTCCAACTTGTCCCAGATACCATCAAACTTGTTTTTATTTCTACCAACCATTAGCATTACCCCCAGTTTGTATTTTCTGCTCTTATTGCAACTTTCTTTGGAATTTGATATATTATAATACTTGCTTCAGTAAAAAACCAATGTCAACTCCCATGAATTCTCCCTCTTCCCCATTCATTGAAAAATTCTTTCATTTCATAATAAATCCTCTACTTAGACCAATAAATGTAGTTTGAACAACCCATAAGCACCAAATCCTCTTTTTTTAACTTCCTCCAACTTTTTCACTCACTATGAAACATTAATATTCTGTTCATCAGCAAAGGGAGGTGGATTTCCCACTTTCAGGAGGCACACACTGCATATTCTCACTACCATTTACCCAGGCGGTTCCAGTAGAAGAGGACTAAACTGTATTCCAAATGCTTTGTTTCTTGTTCAATATTTTAATGTCTGTCCTCCTCCCCTTCCGCCCTGTCCCTACAGATTTACAGTTTCTGTAAACATGCTTGAAGATTCTGAAGCATTTTTTCAATGCAAGAAAACCTTTTTTTAGTACAACTCAGAAGGAAACCCAAATTTTTTAAATCATTCAATCCAGTCCAGAGCAAGGTAGGAATCCAATCAATACCTTGCAGCTTGAGCTCAAGTTCCCTTGGACTGGAAATCTGAAGCATAAAATAAACTCATGTAAGACCCATGATTCACAAACAATTGGGGGAATGGCTTAGTTTGGCATATCTCATAATTATCCAACCAGCACACCTTGTGTATTGCTGTTTTGAAGGATAATATCAATGGTTTAATCAATAACAAAAATTCATCTCATTTCAGTGACAGCTGAAGAATTTAAATTAAATATTTGCTTAAGAAGCAGCTAATGCAGTTACAGCCCAGAAAACCACAACTCCTTTACCAGTGACAGGGTTAAGAACAACAAGGATGTAGAGGCTGAACTGGCTACCATCATGAAAAAAGTATTTGTTGACCAAGTTATGTGTGCCATCAAGATCAGAATCCTCTGGCCATGGCTGATAATAATCTTTCTCTTCCATGGTGATTGAAAGCGAAACAGACATCTCACCAATTACAGGTTGTGTGGCACTGGAAGGTAGGTATTCCATCAAATCTTGATTAGTTCAAGGCTCCGCAGTACTATGGATTTGAGTACACTGGGTTTTGAGATATGCTTATATCCATTATGTAGTATGCCTTGACCATAACACTAGCAACCATGCATATAGTCTAAGTTGAGCTGAATTGAAATCAAGGATAAGTGTTGGCAGTACTCCTTCAAGGTTAAAAGTAAGAGGATCTAGGAAAGGGATGTTTGGCCTAGTGAAAATCAATATTGAATTAAGTACTAAAGATAAGCATGAGAGAAAAAAAGGATAATGAGTGAAAGTGAGTGGGGAAGAAGTGATAAAGGCCCCAATCAAAGCTATCAATAGTGAAAATTGGCTAGAACAAGTTGGTTCAATCTGGATTACAATATGGGGGATCCTCCTAGTAATGAGGGTCTCTTATAAGGTGTATTTATGTGATCCTTTTTGAAATCCACAATCAACTCAAAGGCTTACTTGGGAATATTTATTTTTCCTAAAATGTTGGGCTGTGGATTTTTTGTATCCAAAGCATGCTATAGGTTTTTTCTGTGGCATGTTTGGGTTATCTTATAACATGCTCAAGGCTGAAAATTAGTTCCTGGAAAATTTATCCTTTGAGAAAATTGCTTCTAATTCACATGGTGTTAGAGCTACCACTATGAAAAATTCCACCATAATTTGTTGGGTTGAGGCTATCCCAGTTAAGCTGGGATGCACTCAACCAATTTAAAATTGATTTATCTCAACTGATAAAGGGTCAAACCAAGGTAACCTCTTGGTTTCATATTTTCTTTTTTCAATCATTTTAAATTGGTTGAGTACATCCTAGTTTAAATCAGATGACTTCAACCCAGGCAATTATTCTGGCAGTAATACTAATTGTGTCCCTTGCCTCAATGGTCCCATACACTTCAAGAAAAACTGCTTCAACTGCCACCAGTTGACATGCAAGAGCTTTGATCTTACTCCAACCTTACCCTGGACATACTTGAAACAAGCTTTGCTGCACATTGACTGTACATGATGCACAGTCACTGTGCACCAAAATTCACCCTGAAGTACGCTTCAAGTAAGAACATAGCTGGACTCAAGTATACTGCATGTCAACTGGTGACAGTTGAAGCTTTTTTTTTTGCAGTGATATATATGTGTTATTCAGAGACTGCATTTTTGGATTTAAGCTGGAAGGTGATGATCAGTAATCATTGACTCAACAGAAATTACCTGAGTGTACTCAGCATTGAAATTGGTCTGCAGGTGTGTAGTATAGTTCACAAGAAATTTGCGGATAATGATGGTGGCAGCTGCGTGCTAGGCTAGGGTTTATATTATATACCCATGCTAGTGATGCGGTCTTCAAATCCAGAATATAACTGCAGCAAAAACTCCAAAGACTACCACTGGTTATCATGCAGTAAACTCAAGTCAAAACTCGTCTGAAACAATGAAAAAAGCTTGGACAATGTGGGGTGGTATCACCCCAAGGTGGCATGGTACATCAAGGGGACATTGAGGAACATTGGAGTTCATTTCAAGTTTAACATGTATCATGCCTTGAGTTCTTTGATGCGGCCACCAGGGTCTTGATTTTTTTGGGCCAAGAAAATATGGATGTCTAGTTGTGTAATAATTACAGCATCCAAAAAGACTGAACAAAAAGGTTTCGATTACATGAGGCCTGCATCACGATACATAGGACTTGGGACTTTGTTTCTGTGTTTTACGTTGTTGGCGGCATACATAGATGACACTACAGATATAATTTATTTTGAATGATGATGTATCACGCGAGGAAAAGAACGGAGAGAGACAATCAGGTGAGTACACTTGGGTACACTTGTGTACATTTTTTACGAAAGAGCAGACGGAATTTCTTGGAAGTTCACAAGTGGAGGAAATGCTTTTGGACGGGGCTCTTAAGTTATCACCGTGGGTTTTTCGCGGCCAGTGAATTCTTGTAATTTGGACAAACTCAAGGCCACTTCGATTAAGGGTTTCAGGCCGACTTGAGTATCTTGATCGTACTCTTGCTCGTTTTGGCTATATTTCTCCACGTAGATTCTGATGGTCGCACCTGCGCTTCCAGTTCCGCTTAGACGATAAACAATCCTACTTCCGTCGGCAAACTTGACAAACAGTCCTTGCCCTTTAGAGACGCTCTTGTCGATCGGGTCGGTGTAACAAAAGTTCCCGGCTTCTTTAACTTTGAAGGTCGTACTGCTAGTCTCCGCGCTCAGCGAGCTGCCAATAAAATCACTCTTTCCAAAAGCCGACTCGATGTGTGACATCATCTTCGAGGCTCCAGCCGAATCAACTTCTTCGTAATCGTAACGTGAGAAAAAACTTCGGCCGTATTTCTTATAATGGTCTTGGAGGACACCTTTGATCCCGTTCTTAATTCCTCGTTTTTCGGCAGCGGCAAGGATTGAAAGCCATGCCACTACAGCCCATAACCCATCTTTCTCTCGAATGTGATCCGATCCGGTCCCAAAGGATTCTTCGCCGCAAATAGACAAGCGACCGGCATCCATCTAGTGAGGTGAATGATTCCGATGTGGAAAATGTCAGTTATGTCACTTTTTGACCCGATCGTCGGAAGCCCATGCTTCGGACAACCGCTGGTATGACTTACCAAGTTACCGAAGAATTTCCATCCAGTGGGTACTTCAAATACTTCAAGTTTCTTCGCTTTGGCAACCAAATCTATAGCGCCACTAGTTGGCATACTGCGCGCCAATCCTTTGACGCCACTTTTGAAGTAAGGGATAGCTTCTTGGGCCCAATCGGCGATGATAGCCACACTGTCACTTGGGGTCACAAACGCATCCTTCCCGTAAATCATGTTGCGGTCTCCATCTCCATCCGAGGCAGCCCCAAAGCCGATGTTCTCCTGGTCAACCCGGGCCACTAACTCATGGGCGTACGTCAAATTGGGGTCCGGATGGCCTCCGCCAAAGTCTGGACTGGATACACAATTTTGGATAGAGTCGGCCGAGAGACCAAGGGTTTCGACAAAAATGGCATGTCCATAAGGACCCGTAACACCGTGCATTCCATCGAATAGGACTTTCAACGGCGGTGGGCTAGCATGTAGGTAAGCTTTGATGCTATCGAAATCGAAGATTGATTTGAGTAGCACGAGGTAATCGGCGACTGAATCCACTATCTCGAGACTGATCGGGCCAAGGTTTTGCGGGCCAAGTTTTGAGAGATCAACCTGTTTTTTTTTTTTGTAAAACGGAGTTCAATTCAGTCTGACGTTAAAAATAGGAGGAGAGAAAATGAACACACCTCAGGTACCTCGATCATCTTATAACTCTTAAGAGTTTTAGTAATTTCGTAAATTTTATCCGTTACCCCTTCGGGTGCTGGGCCTCCATTAGACACGTTGTATTTGATCCCAAAGTCAGCATTAGGGCCGCCGGGATTATGACTGGCAGTCAACAAGATCCCGCCATCTGCTTTACGTTTTCGGATAAGGTTACTGACGGCGGGGGTCGAAAGTATTCCCTTGTGGCCGATGATCAGATGCTTGACTTGATTACCCGCTGCAAGTTTGATAATTTTTTGGATGCATTCTGGACTGTAATACCTGCCGTCTCCTCCCACGACCAATGTGGAGCCTTTGGCCCCTGGCGCCGGCATGCCATCGAATATGGCCTGGATGAAGTTTTCGGTATAATTGGTCTGCTCAAAAACTTTAACGCTGTTAAAAAATCGACGCACTCAAAATCAACAAGCGTCGTATTGAAAAGGTCGGAGTATGGATGGACTAGGTGAAGGATTAGATACGAAAAAAACTCACCGTTTTCGGAGACCAGAGGTACCTATACAACGCAGTCCGAACAACCAAAAGTATCAGTTGAGAGTTTCTTACAGGAAGGTATCCCTCTCGTTGGGGAAGAGAATACTGGTAATCCTGACCTGGCTTTTGGTCGTTAAAAGCACTAGTTGTAACCTCCTGGACAGACATAACGACGTTTAAGTGGTTGGTTGGGTTTGTAGTAAGATGGCCGGCTAGTCCTACTGAATTCTTGATGTGTACGACCGTGTAAGTCCACCCCCTTGGTTTGAAAGGGTCGAATTTGGCTAGTGAAGAAGGGTTGAATTGGATCCAGGGCAGCCGAGCTCCGAGAAATTGCAGCAATTCTTATAAAAAAGGATAGCAAGGGGGCGTGGATTTTCGAAGGTGGGATTTTCCGTACATGTGATATCACTCGTCGTTCGTCCTGAGTCCCTCGATCGGAGGCGCGAGAGCGTCGTCGCAAAGCAACCCTCCCAACGCGGGTCGCAAAATAAGTGCCTTTTTCCCTTTCTGCTTTCTGATGTCAATTGTAGACAACAAATCATTCATTCTTTTCATTTTTCTCTTCCTTGTGGTATATTTTGTGTATCCTTATGGTACTTGTGCAAAGTTGATCATTGTCTTTTTGTGATTATAGATGCAGTTTAGCTTTATCCAAAAGCAGTTGAGATAGAAACAATATTACTATTGAAGACCAAGAATTATGCTGAGATTATTTGGATGGAGTCTCTTATGAATTTATTTGAGGTCATTCTGATTGAGACTGATGTTGATCTTGTGGGCATTAGAAATAAAGAAATATTTTATTTTGTCCTCAAGATGACTATTTTCCTAGCAAGTTGATGTTGCTTTGATTTAAACTTAGGATTCCACCTGTTCAGAGTTGAGGGTGATTTTTATCAAATATCCTTGTTCTAAATAAAGTACACTTAAAATCGGTCACTGCAAAAAAAAAAAAAAACTTGCTCAGCTGCAGTTCACATGCAGCAACTCTAGGGAGGCTGGTGTCACTCCAACCTTTCTCGAAGGGTGACTCAACCAAGATTCAATGCAGAACTGCTGCTATTACAGTGTAATGTTACTTTCTGTTTCTAATCTTTTGCAGTACTGGTAACTGGGCTTATTCTATCTATTAACTGTCTTCATTGCTGGTTCTGATTTTTTGGCTCCAGTGTCCTAATAATGGGTTAAAAAGAACAATCAGGTTGAGTGTCTCAAATGTCTGGGGTCTGTGGCTGTAAATTTGTTTTTTTGCTTCTGTAATTAGCCCCTGCAGCAGCAATTTTTCTCTTGCTTATATATTGCATCTGATTGCATCAGGATTGTTCCATCAGCCAAGGGTCTATGCTTTCTGAGTCACCAAAGGCCAGCTGAGCTGAGTATGATTTGCAGATCTTACACAACCTGTCCAATGAAACATAAACTATCAAAAACCCATGAATCCCTAGAATTACTAGTTTTTACAACACATCACCAGATTGATCAATTTTATATTTAGTTTTACGTGTTGGGCATAAGTGTTAAGGCCTGTTTTTTTTTTTTAAAAAAAAAAAAAAAAAATGGAAGGTTATTTCTGCCAGGGTTTTTTGAGATGTGTGAAGTATACAGTCTACATGCTATAGGATGTATAATGTATGTAAACGGTTTCGAACTTGGCTGACCATAGATGGTCTAGATCTATGTCCATAGACTATACTTCAGGAATGGAAGGCTTCCTGTGGATTTACAGCATTGTGCAAATGCTAATTTACAACCAAAAAAACTAAATTTTTACAAGCAAAGGTGCTCACAGAAGCTGTAGGACAGGTTTTATGACAGCGGCAGATTTCTATGGGAAGTCTTTATAACCTGATAGCTAATTCTCGTTTGTCTAACTCCATAATCTTGTCAATTTTACAGCTCCAGGACGATTACAGCTTGCCATAAAGCCATGAAAGGGCCAGCTTGAGGACACTAGCCATCAAGCTGGGAACAACCCAGCTCAATGACTAGTATAGTGTGGGCTCAATCTGGGGATATGACTAGCTAGATGAGCAGTATGTACTGGCCATCAAGCTGGGCCCTTCCCAACATGATGAATACAACCATATGAGCTTTACCCAGACTTCCTCTCAATCACCAAACAGTTCCACCTGACTAAGTTCCAAATGATTTTCAGAATCAATATTTTTGACATGTTCACAGATGCTATCAGGCACAGCCATGGGGAAAAACAAATATGGCACTCTTGGGACAGTCCTAGTTTTATTAAATGCTTCATTTCAATCTGTTACATCGTCATAGAAGATTTGTATTGCAAGGTGAAACGATGCCGAGGTGGTTCTGATAAAGGCCAAAATATGATTCTTCTGTAAAAAGCTTAATGTGGTTCCTGTAGTTTGTATAATTTCAAATGCCGTGACTCAATATTGAATGGCTACAGCTTTCTATGGGAATTTTCCGGCAGCATGTCCGGCCTTGGTGTTCCTGTAATGGTTATCGGCGTCGGCCCACTTAATGACTCCGTAACCTATCATGTAACCCGATGAAGGGACGGAGAGAAGGATTTTTGAGTCAATCGTTTTGCAAACAAGTATAAAACGAGTTTTCGTGCCTGTAATGTAAAAAGAGTAGAGAAAAAGAGGTAAAACCGGGAACTTACCAATACTGAAAGGGACGATCCAGTATGGGACTTGAGCAGCTAATCTCCGATAGCCTTGAAACAGATAGCCTTGAAATGCGTTCTTCATCGGGCTTTGACGGTAAGGTGATAGGGCTGGTACGAAAAAGCTTAATGATAGTCAGGTAATCCTTTCTCACCATAAACAAGACGGCAAAACGATGGACCGGAGAATCCCGGTACGTACAGTATTCTACAATTCCTTTTTGCTTGGGACCGCCCATGTTTCCCCACCATCCCATCTATTTGAGTTGCCGCCCATCGGAACCGTTGCGTTGAGAGAGGAGACGGTAGTTAGTTGTCATATTTATCTTCTCTCGTAAAGCCTCGTGTTAAATAGATCAGGGTGAGGATAACCTACATATTTCTTGCCTGCAGAGAACATGCGATAGATTAGTCGAATGGGTAGATGTTCATGCAAGGTGCGTAAGTTTTAGTCTTGTTTGTGTGATAATAACAGATCTGATGTACAAACCTGTTGGCATTCCCGAGTGATTTACATTTGAGGGGATCATAGTTGCTTGGTCAGGTTGTTGAGGAGTTCGATTCAATGAGGTTTTGGTTTGGGTCGATGGAGATGTTGATGGTACTTGTCGGTGCGTTATCCAATTGGAGCGACGAGTCTCAAAGGGTGGACAATGGGCCGGGTCGGCCCATGGACAACAGCCCGGGGACAAATCAAGATTCGGGAAGAATCGGACGTCCAGGCAGCTCGGGTGTAGCAGGTGATGTTTGGGCAACCCGAATATAGCCTGGTTCGCGTCTGACTAGAACTTTTGATCAAATGTTATCATGAATTTTGCACAAATTTTTTAACCGTCACAAAAGTTGTTTCAGATCAACTTGAACAAGTTGCAAAATTTTGCAAGATGTGATAGACTTCCAACAGGTCAAATCAATGATAAATTGATGACAAGTGACATGGCAGAGTTCAAATGCCATTTTTGTTTTATTTTTATGTCACTATGGATCAAGTGATAAATAATTTTAGAAATAGAAATCCACACTACCAGCGTAATCAATTCTTGTTTTGAAGTCATCCCATTATTGGAATATAATTTAGTGTTTCAGTAGGAGTACCCAAGCAATGAGCCAGACTGTTCTGATTGACATGCAACCAGAAAAAAACAATGATCACTTGTCTACAAGTGACATCAGAAAGTACCAAGGAGATTTTGTAATTTGGTATGTCACTTGTGAACAAGTGATCATTGTCTTTTCCTGGTAACAATGATCTTCCAAATTTATTTTTGAAGTTATATGTTTGTCTACCAGGGATGTTTCAAAGGCACTTTGTCACACTGCAACTAAGGGTCTCAGCTAACCACAGCACAGTCATTAATATATCCATCAAAATTTGAATGCACCTCAGCTTTGATACACTTCAATTACCATTTGTGTGACACCTTACCAAGGTGGACACTCAAACCTCATCTTCAACAATTACTCAAATCAGTCAGCCAACACCATGGACTACCATTCCTGGAAATTTGAATCCGCTTTAAAGCTATCTAATAAGCCTTTCCCAGACTAGCTTGAATGCATGTTATGGTCTGATCTGTGGAGAGGAAGGCTATGGGGTTCTGGGGTTTCTGGGGTTTCGGGATCCTATAATGTAGATTGCAGGATGAGGAAGAGATGTGGATCCTCGTCCTGACAGACTATATAGTGGTCTGTCTGTGACATGTACGTGATAGACTATCTACATGGGGTGCGGGCTTTGGTGCGGGCAGGCCCGCAATACGGCTCATGACATTATCCCCCTTTTAATGCTAAATCCTCCACTCATTCGCCAATCAAGAAAAAAGAAAAAAATTCCACCTCTTATCAATTTTGTTCCTCACTTCCTTCTCCGCCTCCGCCGATGAGTAGTTGCCGCATTCGGAAATCTTGAATTAAATCCCGCTACCAGTTCCTCGCAATTCTTCAAGTTTTCCGCCGGTTCCCATAAGTTGTCTTCTGTTCCAAATCCCTTCCAGCTGACCAGGTATTGGGTCTTCCCGCTTCGTCTTCTACAGTCCAGTACCTCTTCGACTTCCCACTCATCCCCGCCGTCCGCTGTAATTGGTTCCGGGTCTTCCCTCCGTTGTTCCGCAATTTCGTCGGGTCTGTGTTTGCGGAGTATTGATACGTGAAATACGGGGTGTACCCCCCGCATGGATATAGGGAGTGTTAGCTTATACGCGGATCTTGAGATTCTTTTACAGATAGAGAAAGGTCCCAGCCATCTATGTTCCAATTTTGGGCTGGGGCGGGTCGTTGAAATGTTGCGTCCGTCTAGCCATACTTTGTCCCCTACGTTCCATTCCGGTGTTTCCCTTGTTTTCTTGTCAAATTGGCCTTTCATTGTTTCTTGCGCCTCTTCTAAGCAATGCTTGAGTTCTCCTTGGACCTCCGCAAGTTTGCGGAGTTGTTCCTCTACTGCGGGGATGCATTGTTCTGTTGAGGGGGTTCCGCTATATGCCGGGTTGAATCCGTAGTTGGCTTTGAACGGGGAAACTCCTGTCAATGTGTGGTCGTTGTTGTTGCAAGCAAATTCGGCCATTGGGAGGAGTGGGGCCCAATCGTTCTGTTGGTAGCAAACAAAGTGCCGCAGGTATTGCTCGACTGCTTTGTTGGCAATTTCGGATTGTCCATCTGTCCTTGGGTGGTACGCTGTGGATGGCTGTAGTCTAATCCCCATGCGGGAGCTCAATTCACGTGTGATTTGGGAGATAAATATACTTCCCCGGTCTGAGAAAATTGTCTTGGGGGTTCCATGGAGTTTCCATACGTGTTCTGCCATCAGTTCTGCTAGTTGCTCCGCGTTCATGGTTTTCTTGCATGGGATGAAGTGGGCCATCTTGGTCAGTCGGTCTAGTACTGTTAGTATGCTGTCACTCAAGCGGGATTCAGGGAGATCAGTGATCAAATCATAGCTAATGTCCGTCCATGGGCCTGCGGGGATCGGGAGGGGTTCTAATGTTCCGAACGGCCGTCAAGTGCTAGATTTGACTCTTTGGCATGAATCACAGCCGTCTACGTACTGGTTGAAAAATCTCTTCATTCCATTCCACACAAAACTTCTCCATACTAATGCCAACGTGCGGGATCTGCCTGGGTGGCCTGCGGACTTTGTGTCGTGTCGACTTTTGAGGATCATTGTCCGCAATGCCGAGTCCGCTGGTACCACTATCCGTCCCTTGTCATAGAGTACCCCGTCGGCTTCCGCATACCTGTTGTGGTCCCCTGTTGGTTTCTGTAACAGCTTAATCCAGTCAGCTAATTTTGGGTCATGTGGGGTCAGTTCTCTAATCCTGGCAATGATTTCGGCGTCAGACAACGCTAGGTTGTCCGTTCCCGCATCTTCCCAATCAGTCCCCATCACGTCCACCTCAAACCAATGTTCCCCGTCATCCATTTGAATTGATTCGTCCAGAAACCAGCTGTCCAATTCCGCACATTCCGCAAGCTCCTCAAATGTCTGCTCTGTGATGTTACCTGGCTTCAAAAGCTGACCAAAGGTCAGCTTTTCTCCTGGTGCTGGGGCGAGGTCCGGTCTGCGGGATAGGGAGTCGGGTTTTGTCGATTGGCGTCCTGGTCGGAATATGATCTCGAAGTCAAAACATCCCATGGTCTCCGCCCATCTTTCCTGTCTTCTCGTGAGCTGCTTGGTTGTCATGAAGCTTTCCAAATTACGGTGATTGGTGTATACAATTGCCGTCAAGCGGTGTGGGTTCCCCTCCAGGTATTGCCGCCACTCTTTGAAGGCAGCCACAATAGCCAGTAACTCTTTGTCAAAGATCTCATAGTTGCGTTCCGCCTGTACAAGGGATTGGGACAGGTAAGCTACTGGGTGAAGTTCCTGGTCCTTGGTGCAAACCTGGGACAGTACCGCGCCAAGCGCGAAATCGGAGCAATACATTCGAGGACAAACGGTTTGTATGGGTCCGCAATTTTCAGGATTGGAGCGGATGTGAAGGCGGTTTTGAGGGATTCAAACGCGGAGTTGCACTTGGCGTCCCACACGAAGGGGGTTTCTACTCTTGTCAGGTTGTGGAGCGGTCTGGTCTTTCCTGAGAAATGGTCGATGAACCGGTGGTAAAAATTAGCAAATCCAATGTATTTGAATTCAATAAAGATATTACTGTTGACCAAAAACCAGACTAGAAATGAAAACAATTATCAGAAAAAAATACATAAGAAATAGAAAGAGATATTAATAGAAAAGTTTAATCATACCACTTGAACAAGATTAGGCTTATAGTTTTAAGTTATGAAGGGAGATAAGATGAAGAAGTTCTTTAAGAATAGGAGAAGAATGAAGAGCTAGTGCGATGCGATGAAGAGAAGATAGATAGTGAACCGCAATTGATTTCTGACCGATGAGTAGATAGAGTCGACGAGTCGAGTTGAATAAAACGGTTTGAGAAATAAGTCAATCGGCGTTGGTTTGAGAGAAGGGATAAGTAAATAGGATGGAGTAAGAGTGAGGAAGATGATAAAAATGGGAATGGGAATGTGTTTGTTGAGGAGAAAGGAATTGAGTTATGTTGGGAAAAGGAAGATGGAAAGAGAAAAAAGAAGAAAGAATTAGAGTGATGATTAACAAAGAAGACTCATTAGGATCATTAAATTAAAAGACTAATTAAATGATGATTAAGATTGAAACCGGGTTTAAACACATGTAAACTCAGTTTCTGCCTTCAAATTTCAACACAATGAATCTTTGAAGTTTGGTGACATTCTTCGGTGCGGGCCAGTCAGTTACTTCTTGCACCCTTGCGGGGTCCATTCTTATCCGGTTGCATGATATCAATAATCCTAGGTATTCTACTTCCGGCCTTGAAAATTCACACGTTTTGGGTTTCAGCCACAATTGGTGCTTGCTCAATGTGTCCAGTATACTGCCCACCGCTTCCGCATGGTCCGACCCTTTCCGCGTGTAGATCATGATGTCATCTAGGTATGCAGCGGTGTCTTTCCCAATCCGTCCGAGGAGGATGTCTTGCATGAAGTATTGTAAGTATCCTGGCGCTCCCGTGGGACCAAAGGGCATGGTAAGCGGGGCAAATTGTCCTGCCCTGCAGATGAAAGCCAGCTTATCTTTGTCGCCTTCCGCAACTCTGAGGTTTCCATATGTGTTGCGGAGGTCGAGCTTTGTGAATGTGTCCGTGTTGAAATTCGAAGGCAGAAACCTACTTTTTATTCTAGACCCCCTTCTTTTTCACTTAAACCTCTCCATAATTTTCCATATGATTAAAAACTCAGTCTGAATCTTAATCATCTTTGGATGAAAAGATCAGATTATTCCTCGTCGTCATTGTCAAATTATCATTCCTTCCTCCGTCATCGCCACATCATCATTTCTCTATCTTTAAACAATTCCCTTTCAAAAAATAATCACAAATCAATCTCCTTCCCATTTCCTCTTTCTTCTTTATCCTTTCCCCTTTTCTTTATTTCCTCGAACTCATTCTTAAACTCACTACACTCTATAAACTCTCACATCTCACATCGTCAACTGTATATCTAAATTATTAGATTATCTCTCCTCAATCGACAATTCTACTTCAATTATCTTATTGCCTCTCTTCAATAGCGATACCGTGTTGGTTTCTCCCTTTCTTATCACCCGTTTCACTCCTGTTTCTTTATCTTTTTTCTGCTTGATTCCTTGCGCTGAACCTTTCTCTTTCTTCGTTGTATTAGCTTCTCCTAACCTTCTACTCAAACACTGCTTCATCTAAAAAATCCCTTCATAACTTTAATATATTAACTAAATCCTGTTCAAGTGGTATGACCTAATTTTTCTCCTTCTTTCTATCTTTCCTATATTTTCCTGATTATTGTTTTTACTTCTCAGTCTGTTTTTTGGTCAACAGTAATCTTTAAATTGAATTCAAATAGTCCACATCCAAAAGGCTGTCAACTAAGTCCATTGTCAGTGGGAGCGGGTACTTGTTCTTCACCGTTACTGCGTTGAGTCTCCTGTAGTCAAAACAGGGTTGCAGGTTTCCGTCCTTCTTTCCAGTGAATAGTACCGGTGCTGCCCACGGGGATGTGGTCCGTCGAATGGTCCCGCTTGTCAGTCCTTCGGCAATCATAATATAAAGTGCCTGGTTCTCTGCTGGGGATAGCGGGATGATTCTTCTGGCCTGTGGGGTGGCTCCTGGGATCAGATCTACGCGGAAGTCATACTTTCTTTGCGGGGGAAGTCTCATGGCGCTTGATTTCCGGAACATGTCAAGGTGTCGGTGGTAGCACCGCGGTACTAATTCTTCCGTAGTCCGCTCCGCAGTCGTGGCTTTCCCTTTTGCTGCCAATTGGGCCGATGTCGACCACAATGTTTTGGCCGTGCTGATCACTGCAGGGGTATGTCCTAGGGGGGAAAGAGGCTTGCCAGCTGTTTTGGGATTCAAATGCGGGGGAGATCTATCAGACTCACATTGCGGGGGTGTTATTGTGCTAAAAGCACACACCCCCTCGTCACTAATCCTAGCTTTCCCCATGGGCCTGTAGACCGTATGCGGGGATGTTGGCGGAGAGGACGATACTGCCTTGGCAGTAGCAATAATTTTGTCGGGTACCTGGTCAGAGTGTCGAGTCTTGGGGTTCTTGGCGGGGCTTGCAAATCTATCTACAAGGCGTACAAGCTTGCCAGCTGTCTCGGGCGGTAAAGTATGGGGTGGGGGGTTGTCAAACTCACATTGCGGGGGCGTTATTGTGCTGCAAGCACACACCCCCTTGTCACTAATCCTAGCTTTCCCCATGGGCCTTTCGACCTTCTGCGGGGATGTTGGCGGGTATGACGATACTGCTACCGCAGTAGCACAAGTTTGATTGGATACGGTTCCATCGGGTATGTGGTTGGGGTGTCGGGTTTCGGGATTCCATGTGGGGTTCTGGGGTCTATCTACAGGGTGTACAAGCTTGCCAGCCGTTTCGGGAATGATGTGGGGGATAGGGATATCTAACTCACATTGTGTGGGCGTTATTGTGTTCAGAACACACACCCCCTCGTCAATCTTCCTAGCTTTCCCCAACTCGCCGGTTGGGGTGTTTTTCGGAATAGACGAAACCGCCGAAGCGGCCGCAATGTCCGGGGTCCATAGGGTACGGCTTGTCCAATTGATTCGGTGTCCATATTGGCGGATCCAGGGCATCCCTAGGATCCCATCATACAAGTCTTTCAGCCGTGTAATGATGAATCGGGACGGGCGGGGTTCGTCGTTCAACATTAGGTCTATCTCATGGGTTGCTCTGCTTGCGGACCCGTCAAATCCGAAGACGGTTTGCCCCAAGGCCGAAGCGGCCTCGAGGAGTCCCCATCGGGATGCGTACGATTCACTCAGAACGTCGTGGGTTTCTCCGGAGTCTATGAGGAAGGATAGGGGGGGATAGGGGCTTTGGGGTGTGGCTCTGGTAGTTGTGATGGTGCATGAAAGGAAACATCGGGGATCAATTTCATTTACATGTAATGTCTGACTAGCACCAATACTGCATGACAACTCCGCTATGCTCGGGAAGGGCACAACCTTCATTCCCAAGCGTCTCCATTTTTTGACTTATCGGCCCGTCCCTTGTTCACCTTGTCCGCCTGTCCCTCCGTTTTAAGCGCCGCCAATCCATTGGCTAGCTGTTGGATCTGGTCCTCGAGTGCGGAGACTGAGGCAGGTGTCCGTCCTTTCCCTTTCTTTTTTGGACACTCCCGAGAGATATGTCCTTGCGTCCTGCAGCGGAAGCAAAGTCCTTCCCGCATCATGCGGGCCTTCTCGTCCTCGGACAGTCGGCCGCTGATCGCAGATGTGTCCATGGCGTCGGGATCTGGCTGAGTCTTCACAAATCCAGTGGTCGTTTCCGCCCCGTGCATCTCCAAATCAAGCTCCATGGCTAGACCCGCTGCCTCATTGACAGTGGTGAAAGTGGTGCGGGCCAGTACTAGTGCCGTCCGAATGTCCCGTTTTAAGCCCTGCCGGTATTGGCTGATGAGGGTCGGGACTTCCCATCCAGTGGCAGTAGCGTGGGTGAGGAAGGTGTGGGTGTAGTCGGCCACTGTCCTCGTCTGTCGTAGCGCTCGTAAAGCCCGTTCTGCCTTTCCTTTCTTCTCGGAGTCAAAATACATCGTTCCAAAATCCTTCGTCCACCCGTCGTACGAGAAGTCCGCCCCTTCCGTGACTAGGTCGATGTACGGGGCGGACCACACGGCGGCGGGTCCGGTAAGGTAGGACGCGGCGAATAACAGCTTTGTCCTGTCGTCAGGGAACATGGCGCTGTTGACCAATGTATAAATTGCCACTTGGCGGGCGAAAGTTTCCGCCTTTGTCCCGCGTTCACCATCAAACTTGTCGGGACATGCAATCTTTGGTCCATGGGTTGGGGTGGAACCGGTTGGTCGGGATGGTTGGTCCCGTTGTGCTTCGGCCACTCTTCGGCGGGATCGTTCGTTCTCCCTTGCTTGAGTCATCTCCTTGAGCTGTCGTCGGAGTTGCTCTACTTCGTCCATCTTTTGGGTGCGGGTGGAGTTGGGATCGTTCGGGTTGTCTGTCTGGTTTTGTTCAGGTGTCTGGGTGTTGGTTTCTTGCCTTTGTCTCCGTAGTGTTAGATCCTGCAATATGTTATGGTCTGATCTGTGGAGAGGAAGGCTATGGGGTTCTGGGGTTTCTGGGGTTTCGGGATCCTATAATGTAGATTGCAGGATGAGGAAGAGATGTGGATCCTCGTCCTGACAGACTATATAGTGGTCTGTCTGTGACATGTACGTGATAGACTATCTACATGTGGTGCGGGCTTTGGTGCGGGCAGGCCCGCAATACGGCTCATGACAATGCACTCTCAGCTTTCAGCTTGGCACTTACCCTTTTCCAATAGCCTCACACTTAAACTTCCATCTAGGAATCTCACCTTAGACTTGAAGACATTCACTTGATGACTCATCCTTGACTATCATATGCTTTCAGTCCTATACTCTATCATCATGTAATTTTATTTTAATGATAATCTTCAAACATATTTTTAACTCTCACCTTGAGTACATACTCTGTCATGATTCTTCAACAAATCTTTCTACTTGTCTTTGATAAAAGTAGCTTTCTCTTCATTATAAATGCTATGGTTATTTCTTTGTCTGTTTCTCTTTTTTGTCTGTTAATTAATGTAAAATTGTTTTATGCTTACTACTGAAGAATTCAGCTAGCCATCATCCTTGCTGAGTAATAATTCATCCCTTGAGTTCACCCATCTTCATCTTTGAAGTTATCCTTGAAATCCTTTGAATTGAACTTATCTTCAACACAACTACAAAGAAAACTCAAGAAACTACTCACAGTTGATATGCAAAAGTACAAAGGCACCTTTGTAATTTTTTGATCAACTGCCTGCCTTTTCTTGAGTTTTTTGATGAGCTAAACTGTCTCTGAGACTGAAGGGTGAGTGAGCAGTGAATAGAGTGGATTATCATTTCATTAGTCATAGTAAATGATAACTGAAACATGAAGAAAGGAGATGAAAAGAGATGTGGATAATACATACCTGAAGGGTGAGTGAGCAGTGAATAGAGTGGATGAGAAAGAGACTCTATTCACTGTCAGTCCTTCAGGTAGATGTAGTACCCCATATGTGACACGACTGTGACAGGTATGCAACAGTGCAAAAGAGGGCTAGAGGTCTAGCTCAACACCCCCCCTTGCTGCATAGCTGGCAACAGATTCATCAAGAGAGAATGAGAGAAAAGAAAGCATTGTAGCCAGTGGGCTATAGAAAATTGATAAGAAATAGTAACGGGAGAAAAAGTGAGTGAATGAAAATGAGATTCAAAGAAATTGATAAGGACACGAAGAAAAAAAAGGGACCAGGACGGAATGATGTGTCGGGGAAAGTGGTTATGGAACGATGCCGAACATTAACCTGTGTTTCTCGAGAAGAACGCGAGCCAAGGGTTTGGTTAACATATCTGCTAACATGTTTGAGGTCGGGACATGAAGTAAAGAGATTGAGTTATCTTGAAGACATTCTCGAATGAAGTGATATCGGGCATGTATATGTTTCGTTCTTGCATGATGCTCGGGATTTCTGGCGAGTGCTTCAGCTC
The DNA here is from genome assembly GCA_007896445.1 of Puccinia hordei. NCBI lineage: Eukaryota > Fungi > Basidiomycota > Pucciniomycetes > Pucciniales > Pucciniaceae > Puccinia > Puccinia hordei. The sequence goes on from RDRW01000112.1 coordinate 209,236, forward strand.
CCTCGTTGTCGACGTGAACAGGGATTGCTGACGATGGTCGCAGATGGAGTTCATTCAGTATGTGACGAAGCCATAAGCCTTCCTTGCACGAGTCGGAGAGAGCTTTATACTCCGCCTCGGTACTTGACAACGAGACTGTAGCCTGTTTGCGAGATTTCCATGATATCGCACCATCGCCTATTCGGTAGGTGTAGGCTGAGGTTGAACGACGATCATCTCGATCTTCCGCCCAATCTGAGTCGGAGTATCCGGAGCAGGTGAGATCGCCCCCTAGTCGCAATTTGAGATCGGCTGTGGAGACTAGATAGTTCAGGATCCGGACTGCAGCGTACCAGTGAGATAGCGAGGGATCCCTGAGATACTGAGAAAGTTTGTTGACGGCAAAAGAGATGTCGGGGCGGGTGCACTGAGACACCCAGAGGAGAGATCCAATTATTTGAGGGAAAGGGCCTGGTGATGCCGGATCGGAAGGTGTTTTGTGAGTCAGATTCTTGAAGTGAATATCGGTTGGAGTTGAGACGGCGTGAGTGATGCCTTCAAGGAAACGTTCAGAGAGTTCAGCAATGTAGTGTGACTGATTCATCATCACGTAACGATTAGGGATATCGCGGGTTATTTTTATGGAAAGAAAGTGGTTTAGTTCTTCATCGGCGCCGATTTTGAATTGTTTGCCGATGGATGAGATGACCGAATCGACGAAAGCTGGTTCACCGACAATAGCTAGGTCATCAACATGAGTGGTAAGAGCTCCGACGAGTTGGCCAGCGTTGACTTTGAAGTAGAGGGTAGGATCGTAGCTGGAGTTTTTGAGACCGAGTTTGAGTAGGCCCTTATGAAGCTCAAGATTCCATTGTCTTGGGGATTGCTTTAGGCCATAAAGCGAGCGACTTACCTCACAAACCCAATCGGGATGTTGAGGATCCTCGAATCCAGGCGGCTGCTCCATGTATACCGGGGAATCAAGGTGTCCGTTAAGGAAGGCGGTCTTGAAATCAATTTGCCGACCTTTCCAGTTCTTGCTTCCGAGGAGACTGAAGATTAGGCGTAGAGTTTCGAGCCGGAGGGTAGGGGAGAAGACTTCGTCATAATCAAATCCATGGACTTGAGAGTAACCCATGGCGACCAAACGAGCTTTGAGTTTTTGGATGGTGCGGTCGGGTCGTCGTTTGACCTTGAAAACCCATTTCGACTTGATTATCTTACGTTTTTGTGGTCGAGGGACGAGCTTCCAGGTTTGCATACCTAGAAGTGAGCAGAATTCCTCGTCGGCCGCCTTTAACCATCGGCGTTTGTTTGGAGATTTCAGCAGCTGTCGCCAGGTTTTCGGTGTATCGATCTCGGCACCGGTGGTGTCATCTAGACCAACAGTTGTATTGTTTGACCATTGGCCTAATCGATCGGGTGCTTTGCGTGTTCGAGATGACATACGCCGAGGAGGAGACGGAGAGGGAGAATGTGGAAGGGGGGGCAGATCAGGGAGAGAGATAAATGATAAGTCACTTGGGGATGGTGGAATGGACGTGTTCGACTTATCATCGTCTCTCAGCACTGTTAGCGGGGGGGAGGGAGCAGGGGAAAGGAGGGAAGATGACGAGCTAGGTTGTAACGGCCACGAGATTTCAGTCGAGATTGGATCAGGAGTAGTGATGAGCCGGGAACCATAGGGGAATCTGCAACCGTCAAAGACTACGTCACGAGATTTGACGACAGATCGTTTTTCGAGGTCCCACAGGCAAAATCCGTTCCCATTTGTGAGATATGAGAGTAGGATTGATGCTCGTCCCTTGAGGTCTAGTTTCTTTCGATCGGCTTCAGGTACTTTGTACCAGAAGAGACAGCCAAACGGTCGGATAAGGTTGAGGTCGATCGAGGGAACATTTAAGATGGAGTTTGGTGATGAGAATCCTGCTGGTGTGTTGCAGGGAAATGAGTTGTGGGGGAATAGGGAGTGACGGAGAGCGTCGGCCCAGAAGGATTTGGGGAGATGTGCAGTGAGAAGAGCCGAGCGGACATAGTTATGGATTGTTCGATTGGTGCGTTCAGCTACGCCATTAAGCTGGGGTGAGTGGGGTGGGCCGTGCTCGTGTTTGATTCCGGCGGATGATAGATATGATGTGAATTCGGAGGATAGATATTCCCCGCCGTTATCGGTACGAAGGGATTGAATAGTGTGGTTGCCTGATTTCTCGAAGAAAGCTCGAAATATCTTGAAGCATGAGAAGGATTCGCTTTTGAGTTTCATTGGGTAGACGGTCAAGGATTTGGAGTAGTCATCGACGAAGGTGACGAAATATCGATATCCCTCTCGAGAGTTGACTTCGTATGATGCGACATCGGAGTGGATGAGCTCGCCTGGAGAGGTGGAACGATAGAGAGAGCGGGATTTGAAAGGAAGGCGGGGCATTTTTGCTTGTACACACACTGAGCACTTTCTAACGTCGACTTCGTTATTTATGGTGGGGGTGATGTCGTTGGTCTTCAGCAGGAATTTAAGAGCTTTGAGGCCAAGGTGAGAAAAGCGAATGTGGTACCCAAGGAGAGAGGAGTCAGATAATGATTGAGATGACGAGACGGAAGTGGGACGGCTTACCGGATTCGAGGGGAGATAGTAGAGGTTTCCGCGTCGATATCCGCGGCCGGACATGTCTCCAGTGATGTTCAGATTTGTGGACTGATAGATATCACAGGAAGTTTTGGTGAAGACGACAGTAAGACCTTTGTCCGTCAGACTGGCAATGGACAGTAGAGGTTCATGAAGGGAGGGTACTACTAGTGTCGGAACCGCTGTGTTGCCTTCGATGGGAAGGATAGTAGTTCCTTTGTGGGTTGACTCGACCATTGATAAGTCGGCCAGATGTACTGGGGTCTTGTTGGGTTTAGCGTTTTGGACTGAGTAAAGATCGGGGGTCATTGAGAAGGAGCAGCCGGAGTCTAGATTGGAGTCACCGGACGCTGGCAGACCCGTTGGGATAGAAAGGGAGGCTACCACGTTACCGGCACGGACCTCGACCTCGGACCCAGAGTAGTCCGATTCCTCATCTTCGTATGTGGTGGATTGCCCGAGCATCGTAGCTGAAGTTCGACCAGCACGGGCTGGTGGTTGAGATGAAGTAGATGGGGTGTCTTGCTGCCGTGCCTCCCATTTCGCTCGGTTAGCTGCTTTGTGCTCCGCAATCAGCTTCCGAGTGTTGTGGCATGCGTTGAGGTCATGTCGGTCGCTGTTGCAGAGGGGACATTTCCGGGAGGATAATGGTGGGTCTTCTTGGCTCGACTTGTGGGCGTTGGGAGTCGACTTTGGTGGAGGGTTGGTCTTCGGTTTGGTTTTAGTGGAGGATACCGAGATGATGTCGCCCTGGGACTCTCGACGAATGGATTCGTTTTTGAGTGCTGAAACGATCGTCTCCGTTTTCACACCTTCTTGATTCATGAGCGCCGAGACGCAATGGATCCAGTCTGGTGGAATCGAGCTCAGGAGAGCAGCGTTGTGGACATCATCGGCCGTGAGGGGTTTTTCAATGGTAACGAGAGAGTTGAGACGTTCATGGTATTGAGCCAGAGCGTCGATATGCGAGTCGATGTCGTCTCCCACCATTCGTGCGTTGACTAACTTTCGGATCCAGTACACACGACCTCCCGTCGTCGAATCTTGATGAGCTTTAGCGAGAGAATGCCACATCCCGGAGGCATCATCGGTATGTTCGCGGAAGTATTTGAGATTGATTCGGTCGACTATCTGCACCAGTATGGCACACACAGTATCGTTATCGTCCTCCCATGTGTTTGGTCTAGCAGATTCGGCCATTGGGGTGAGAACGTAACGGACTTTTGCGGATTTGAAGACTTGATTAACGACAAGCTTCCAGTCCAGGTAGTTCGAGTTGGGACCTGGAGAACCGAGAATCGGTAGTCTCGCTGTTGAGATGCGAGAGGCCTGCGACGACATTGCGTTCTTGAAGTCGAGAACAAGGTGAGATGTAGGATCTTTTGTGTCAGTTGATCCTGTATCCGCCATTGGTTGTCCGAGTGGCGGTTGTTGATCCAAAAATTTAGCTTCACGTTTAGATGAGGCTCATAACCTGATGAGCTAAACTGTCTCTGAGACTGAAGGGTGAGTGAGCAGTGAATAGAGTGGATTATCATTTCATTAGTCATAGTAAATGATAACTGAAACATGAAGAAAGGAGATGAAAAGAGATGTGGATAATACATACCTGAAGGGTGAGTGAGCAGTGAATAGAGTGGATGAGAAAGAGACTCTATTCACTGTCAGTCCTTCAGGTAGATGTAGTACCCCATATGTGACACGACTGTGACAGGTATGCAACAGTGCAAAAGAGGGCTAGAGGTCTAGCTCAACATTTTTTGCATAGTTCAGTGATGTGAGTGTAAGTCATGAACAACTTTAGAAGGGTTTTTCTCAACCTGATGCCAAGTTCAGTTAACATTTTGTGCAAATAAACCTTAATTCTTGTGTAACTTGGCTGCAAATGTGGATTATATCCAGATTCATGCTCCTTTAAATTGCATTGATTCTCAAACTGGTAGCAACAACATCCCTCTGCAATTGTCAGACCACAGCCTTGAAACAGCAGAGCTTCCTCAGAGCTCACACACGATTTTCATGATTGATGCTTTTCAATAAATCCATAAGATTTATTTCTTGAATTTTCCAGTGATGAATTAATGCTGAATTCATGTAGCATATATAGCTAAATTTGCATTTTACCTATTTTTTTCCTCCAATCTGTATCCAATCCATACCTCTAGAGATTGGATACAGTCTACAGACACTGGATGAGAGGGGAATCACAACGAATCTTGTGTTCCCTCTGTGAAACTTCTAGCCTACACAACACCACACCCCCAAGAAGCTCTGCTGTTTTTTAAGGACAGCCAACCACTCACCATGGTAGATTGTGTTTCTGTACTGGGGGATTTCTTTCAAGGACAGGGAGATTTTGCTTGTAAATGGTGTGCAGCTTCTTTTCAGCTTGAAAGCTAACAATTGCTAGATGTGGCAACAGTTAGCCAAAATCAGAGCTCAAAGCCAATTTGGCTTGAACTTGGCTCAGCCCGGTGCGGTTGAATTTGGTGGCTCAAGTCCTTTGCTTGCACGGAACTAGCCATTGTTAAAGAGGCTCTCACAATATTGAACTGCACTGTTTGCCGCAGAAGCTTGGATGTGTAAACCTGGCAGTAGGGTTGCCAAATGAAAAAAGGTGACTAGGATTTAGCAACACCGGTGGAGTTTCTCTAATCAATCTCTTTTTCAGAAAAAGAAAATTCTGACTTGGGCTTCAACCAAGGATCAACTTGCCAGCACATTCACCAAGTGTCTAAAGTCATAGTTGTTTGCCAGTCTGCGCGCCAAACTGATGGGTGATAAAAGTTGGGAATATTTTTTGTATTCCGTTTCATCATTTTCTTTCTTCCTTCCTACATTTTTATGTAAGGATTCTCCATTTGATTTTGTTTTATCTGTTTTATGTCAAGTCTTCATCATGTTTTCTGTATGGAGGGGGTGTTACATTCCTCTGACTCGCCGCAGCATCTCATGTAGCTTACACATCCGAGTTGCCCGAGTGGAGTGAGCGATTTCCTTCAGTCACACCTCAATAGTAAAGAATGTCGGTCCCATATAAACAGTTAAGTACCTCTTCTCTCGTATTGTTTAAAACAAAGATATCTAAATACTAAATCCACCTGTCTGATTAATTTTTGTCTGTTGATGCTGTGATAGGGATTTGCCACCTGTTGGTAAGTGACTCGAGGCACTAGCGATTTTCGAGAATTTTATGAATGAAAAAAGAAAGAAAAGAACCTGTTTGAATCTGACGAGATTGACGTCAATTTTGTTGTAATTAAGGTGGTTACGAGCCGATCAAGTTCAAACGGAACTTACCGATCAGGGGACCATCTGGAAGTCTCATAATCTCAGGAGTTTTCTTGACCTGTTTATATGGATTCTATCGATACGGTCAAGGAAACGTAGAGAAACGGTAAGCTCGATTAGTCTAAGACCTTTCAGACCCTTCAAGCCTATGAACCGTTTCTAAATGGATCGAACACTTCCGCTTGGATCGATTCTTGATTGATAACAGGGAATTGAAAAGAGAGAACATGTGGTCCAGGATCCATTTGGTGCCCATCTTGACGGCCGAGAACGACAGGGACCTCTTCCGACGAGAACGGGCACGGATCGACCGGGAAAGAGAGATCATGAAAGACGACCCGACCTGGGTCGTCGGCCAAAGCGTTTACAACACTAAGTTTAGTCACCACTCTTATTTCTCCTTTCTTTCCTCCATCTATCACGAGATTATGGTTGGGGTTTCTTTGAACTGATCACATCTCTCTGTCTCGCTTCATCTTGTTTTCATCAATCCTACTCTTGCTAATTTCTCTATCCTGTTGCCGAATGTACACCCCACATCCTCCCTTTTGACGACCATCAATCGAAAACATTTTCTTTTTTCCTTCTAAAAAACTTTACAGGAAATACGTTCCCACAACGATTGTTCCACTATGACATCAACATGCTCCTTACCATTTTCTCAACACACATTTCTCATTGTACATGCGCCTGAAACAAACACTATTTTGTCAACCTTTTTCAGATGCAATATATGCTCGCGAGGGTTGTCATCATACTCAATGCAGAAAAGCCAGAGGAACGACTTTGCCGTGACCAAGTCGTCCGAGGCACGTTCCCTCTCATTTGGCGTGGTAGCCCTGTCAGCACTTCATGCGGTAGTTATATATGCGTATGGCATTTCTTCACGTCAACAATGTTTTATGCAGCCAATTGTCTTGAAAGATAGCTGGCCTCATGTGAGATAGTATCAAGAGCTTGGTTTTTACTGATGACAACGTGCGCAACGGAAGACAAGGTTAGTAAAGCAAGAGAGTGATCATCTCCGAGCATAGGGTCGATTGTCGTTTTTCCAAACGGCACCAGCCCCAGTACGCAAGCGTTCGACGCCCTGTATGAGTTTTTTCTTGCGATGATCGTCTAGAGTCCTCGCCTTCTTATTACCGATCTGAACCATGCCAACTTTGGTGGTAGCCTTGGAAATCTTGATCGGCCTGCTACCCACATATTTCCCGTTCATCTCCTTCCATGCTTTCATGAAATCCTCCGGATCCTTGTACGATACAAATCCATATCCTTTCGATTTCGTCGTCACTTTATCTCGTACTACTCGAGCTTTGACAAATGAACTCCATTTCGAAAACGCCGCTGCCAAACCATCGTCTGAGACCTCGGGCGCTAGATCTCCTACAAATAATCGGAAATGTGCTGGGTTTTTTTTGATGGTTGGTCCATGAATTGTAATCGAAATTTCAGTTTCTTGAACCTTGGCTGAGCCAGAAATAGAGAGGACCAAAACAAAATCTTCACCTGGATCCCATTCCATTAAAGTTTGATCTTCCCAAACCTCACCGCCAGCCTTTCGAATGACGGTGGTTCTAGCCTTTCCTTTATTAAGTTTTTGGTGAGCTTGTTGATGTTGCATATGCTGTAATTGTTGTTGCTGCTGTTCTTGGCTGTGGATTTGCTGCTGATGGACGGCTGTTGCGTCGGGTGTGTAGATCGACTGCTGAGCGGTAAGGTTAGCATCGAAACTTGCGCCTTTACTGTGATGGCTGGACCCTCCATTCGAACCTAGTTGATGGTGTTGATGATGATGATGACCAGCTGAGACCGACGGGGTTATTCCGGTGGCATTGGCGATAGCTATGGCTGCTTGGTCGTAGTAAGGATGATGGCCGGCGGTTGCTGAGGATCCTTGGCTGTTGTAGTTGGTCGGCTGGTGGTAAGCTTGGGTATCTGTTGGCTGGTAGTAGTTGTATCCGCCGGTGTTTGAGCTGCTTCCGTTTGACATTTGTGTAGACTTCCCCTGAAGTAGTTATTGGTTATCAGTTTGTTGTCGGTGGGCAGGAGATGAGGCTCCAGCCAGTCGGCCAAAAGAATATGGCCCAAGGATTGGAGTCTTGAAGAGGAGACCATTGTGGACACTCCAAATCCAGACTAGACTCAGCTCAACACCTTAAACACTGTTTTTGCAGTGTGATTAAAAACCATCACTTTTCAACTGAAAGAAAATCTCCAAATATTTAAGGAATTCCTGTTATCCCAAGCTGATTTTTTCACCCACCCAAAGACTAGAAACTCAGTAGCACACTTCATCGTTCAAGTCTGCCCAGTGGAAAGTTTTCTTGGTTTTAAAGCATGGTTAATTCCACACCATCAGGCAGGATGGTAGGTATTCTACCACTGCGTTAATTTACCAATATCAGGGCAATTTTTTGCTTGTTATTTTTACCTTTAACAGTAACATATGTGGGATACAATATTACCCCTCAAGAATAATTGAACTTGGTAATCTGTTACAATATCTAACAGGGCAGAGGGAAGATATTTGCTAATATATCAGAGGTGGCCATTTCCCCCTCTTCATCCCATTATCAGAAGAGTAACTTTATGTTACCTAGTAATCATGACATCAAAAATGCAGGAGATGTAATCATATCAACAGAAATTCATTCCAATTCAAAGGCATGGCTTTAATATCAGAGTGGCTGGAACTGAGGAAAACTGTCCAGATAGGGAAGGTTAATAATTTTCAGAGCAGGAAGGTATTAGGTTTGAAGCAATGTGGTAGTTGTTCATGTGTCCTGGTGTGTTGACATGTTAAAAATTGAGTGCTAAAATAATTGGCTTGATCATGGCTATCCCAGTCAAACTGGGATGCACTCAACCAATTAAAACTTGTTTTATCTTGACTGATGAAATGCAAATCCAATGTACATATTTATTTTCATATGTTTATGTTTATGTTTATTTTTATTTTTTGTATTTTGTTTTGAGATAGAAAAATTGAAGATATCACATGTAACATATTGATGTGTCTTCAAAACATTTGATATTTTATTTTAAATGTGTAATAATTTCTCTGATTATACGTATGTGAGGTATCAAATATGGCTAAATTCACTTTCAAGGCTAGGCAATGATCCAAAAAAGACCAATTGCCAGTGGGTTCCAAAAGGGGGTAGGTAAAGCACCAACATGTTTTTAAAATGGTGGATTTTTTCAAACCCATCAATTACATGATTGTGGATTTGGCCATATCTGATAACCCCAGCTGATTTCTAGAGATTATACACATGTAATAATGTCTCTAAATCACATAAATACTAATATCTCTTAATTTTTTTGCTATGGTCAGAAAGTCTATATATTATTATCAGGCTGAAAATAACACAAACTATCCATGCTCTTACAGATCTAGGCCTAGAGTTCCTAGAGGCCTCAGATACATCATCTCATTCATTTTTCTCAACATTTCCATCCTTTTTTCTATTGGCCAAATCCTTGTCCTTGGAGCCAGAAAAATCTGAGATCTCATCACCATTCTGATAATCCACCTTCTAAAAAGGGGTCATGAATATTTTCTTTCCCAGGAAATTATTCATAGCATGCAAATAATTGTCAAGATTCTCATCCATTTTTATAATTACAGCAAATTTGTCTTTGACAGTGAGTCCAAAGCCAGTAGAGAGAAATTGGGTATAGGATCTATTTTAATTGTAATTTTAGCTGTTGAAACACTCTTTCATCTCCCTGTTGGCTATATTTCTTCTTGCTGAGGACCAACTTTACAAGTTTATTTCCATAAGCTCATATCTATTGATTTTACCTTTGGCTGACTATCCTACAGCAGGTTCCTTGCCTGTTCCAAATCACAGATTGGAATTATTTTGGATTTTTAAGCCAGTAAATGATTTCAAGGAATTCTTCCTTCTTCAGGTGAGGAGTGGTTTTCTTAGTTGGATTTTCATTAGAGGAATTGTTATGCTTTCTTCTTGGTTAGTTTCTTCCTGCTTGCAGATTTCTTTGGGACTACCCTTTTGGCAATGGGTTTCTTGTGGATTTTTTTTTGGGATGCATTTTTCTAGGATCAAGGGAAAAACAAATCAATTTCTTTCAAGAGAGAGTTTAAATTAAGGGGTATCAAATCTGGCCAAATACACTTGTAAAAAATTATACAAAAAATTTGAAATTACCCACCTGTGGGTTCCAAAAGGGGTTATATGAAGTACCAGCATGTTTTAAAATAAGTAGGTTTTTTGAAACCAACTAGTCAATTATATAATGGTGGCTTTGTTCATATTTGATACCCCCTATTAACAAATCTTATCAAAATGTAAGCAAATTAGAGAAATGGATCTGGAGTTATGATGGGGTGGGGTTGAATTGTGGAGGATTTTTGGTTGAATGGGGGTTGTATTTATTTGGTGGGGATGAATACTGAGTTTTCATTGGTAAAATTAGGGGCTATCAAATATGACAAAATCCACAATTAAAACCAGTGAATTAGGTTTTTCCACAAAATTTCACTCCTGAGAATTCAGAACCATTTTATATAGATATCCATGGTTTTGAAGAATGGTGGATTGTCAAAACCAGTTGATGAGATAATGGTGGATTTAGTCATATTTGATACCCCCTATTGTGGAGCATTTCTGGTTGATTGGGGGTAACAAAAGGCAATAAATTTGGTTTTTGAAATTACATTGGGGTTTTTGTGGTTGATACTTGAGACATCTGGGGCAGAAAATACATTTTGTTTTTGAATCTTTATTGATTGGTTTTATAATTTTGGATTTGGTGAAACCAAATGATTAGATAATCATTGATTTGGTCATGTTTTATACCCCTTAGTTGTCCAGTTCCCCCCACAGAACCAATTTTGCAGCTTGTTGTTCTGAAGATGAATCATCTCTCTACTAACACATGTCACTGAGCCTGGGTCTCTTATATAACTGCAGGACACAAGGAAATGGCATTATAAAGCCAGAAAAATGTGAGTATTATGTAGCTCAAACTCTGCCTTTGGAACAAAGGGAGTGAGCTTTCAATGGACAACCTCCAACCTAGAGTATAGGTCTGTAAGAATGCTATTTAACAGTAAGAGGGGTTTGTTTAACCAAAACTTAAAGGGAGGAAAGATTTTCTTCCTTTTTTCAAGGGAAATGGTTGGTGAAATAACAAGGTAAGAAATGTGATGGATAAACAAACTAGTAGCTCAAAGGTAACTTCAAGGATTTATTAAAGCAGTACTAAGAATTTAATTCTTGGTGATGGCTCAGAAATTGGGGTGAAAAACCAAAAATTTAGTAAAGGGGTATGTTTATATATTTCTTCTTTCCCTTCAGCTCACTTGGCTGGTTGCTTTCTTGGCTGTAGAAGTACATTTGTAATTCTCAACCTCCATGTTGAATTACCACCTGGGCTTCAGCAGTATGTAGCTACTCAACAGACCATGTGCTTTGTAATTAGTCTAGCACATGGTGGCTGAGGCTTAGTGTTTGAATTTCACAGCTCATTCTCTGCTTCCTCTTTTTTCCCTCTGAACCACATTCTTGCCCCTCAATAATGTAGTAGTTAAAACCCCTGAAGATACAGAGTAATTAATCATCAGTTCTTCAGTGCACTTTTCTCTGAGACCTTCTGAGTCTCTTGTATTGATGAGCCTTTTTACTCCTCACTAGCTAGGTGCCTCAGCCCTCTTTGAGGGCTTCCTTGTCCTGCTCTCAGCTTCAGAGCTTTTTTCCTTGAGGTCATTTTTCCAAACTTTTTTCCTCAGCTTCATAGCTTCAACACTTAGTATTGAAACAGGTGATTGTCTTTCTTAATCTGGAATAGCCACATGTCTTATGCAGAAACCATTCATTGGTACTGTTTATTATGTGTTACAGTATCATGAATGGGTTATTTTATTTATCCAGGTGATAAGCCTTATCTTTCCATGGATTAAGGTGATTATCGTAGATGTTTTAGATTAACGCGTATTGTGTGACCTAACTAAATGACCAGTTAGAATTGAACTCCTTGTTAACTACTATTTGTATGTTGTCTGATTTTGAATATTCATAGTGTGCAATGCCAACGGCGAAATTACACTTAAAAAAAAAGTGATTATCCCATGAGTTTTACATATTATAAGGTATGTATTTTATTCTTATGGTCTTTATCTTGGTATTACATAAATATGTTACATATTGTTATGGTGTTTCGCGCTCGTCTGGGCTGTTGGCCCAGACAAAGGGTTTTCATCGCCCGTGCATGGCCAGCCATCAATCAAGCTTGGCCGAAGGTCAACAGCAAATGGCTGTTAGTCAGCCTCCGCTTGGCTTTCCTGCAACCAAGGGGGGGTAGCTTGCAACCGTTGCTTGTCCGGTTGCAATCTCAGACGGCCACACCCGCCAAAATCAATGCACTCCACCACATCCTGGGGTGCATTGGTCAGAAAGCTCATTACTCATGAGCAGAAAAAACTCGGTATGGTTATTTCTTTTGATTCTGTTAAGTATTTATCTACAGAAAAATTTGTAAAATTTATGATTGAATTTGCGAGAAGAAAAGAGACTTGAGAAAACGATGATAAACCAATTGAAAGTGTGATACAGTTAATTTTGTAGAGAAGGGAAAAATAGAGAAAAGACTCACCTCAAAGGTTGATGAATGCAGTCAACAGTCGCCGGTTGGATCCTGGTGGTCAACAGGGCGAGGAGGACAAGCGGTGGGCGATGGACAAGCTGAAACCCCCGCTGCACCCAACGGCTCGCCCTGCCTGGCCCTGCGCGCCCCCCGATGGCAATAGGACAGGCGGGACCAACGGCCAGACGAGCGCGACACACCATACCTGTTGTAATGTGTGTTTTGATTTATTTGATAACCCAGCAATCGAGCCGGGTTATCGAGCCACGAGGGGACAGTCTCGATAAAATAACTATCGAGCTCGATTACAGCTCCACAGTTGTCGAAATTTTATCGAAACGACTGTGGATGCTCTTAGGGCAATAATGGTTGTTGGCCTAAAGGTATGTTTAGGGCAGCTTTATTGTCTCTAGGGCTGACAAGGCACCTCTCAAGTCAGCAACACCAGGAATATGTAGCCAGTACCAGAACCTCCATGACCACCATTCCCAATCAGCTCATACTACATGGATAAACCCATCTCACTTTATCAAAAACCTTTTTGTTCCAAGGAACCTTAGATACAAAGCACAAGAAAGCATTCAAACTGACTACTTTGGTTTGGTTGTTTTCTCTCAAGCAGACAGGAGCGATAGAGAAGAAGAAAAAACGGAAAGTCAAACAAAGAGGGGGGAGAGATGGAAAGTTAAACAAAGAAACAAATCAATCAACCAATAAATAAATAAATAAGGACAATTTAAAGGAGACAGAGAACTAATATAGGGAGAGGCCAAGCGAGCAGAATTTGAAGAGTGGGTAAAGCAAAGGTGGTTGTTGTTTTCTCTTAAACCCAAAGGGGAAAGAAAATAAATGCATGATTCTTCTTTGGGTTACGAATATGAAAAAAAACAAATCGGATTTTCTCAGAGGAATAAAGAAAAATAAAGGGTTTTGTTTTATTTGATAATTGAATGTTGTTGAGAGAAGAAACAAACAAACAGAGGGAAAAGTGACCATACCACCAAAGAAATCCAAAATGATTGAAAGAGAAATGGTCGGTTAAAAAGATGGCCAACGCAGGTTTTAAGAGGCGAGTGAAAGAGGTTTGGGGGTCTGTTTCTGAAAAAAAATGTCCTAACTATAGGAGATGAACAGAACCATTATAGATTCAGCTCAAGATCAACTTGAAGGATTGGTTTGCTGCGTGGATGTTTATCGATTGCTGAGGAACCCTTTCTTCTTGGTTTTCTCGGGAGTCAAGGGCCTTCCACTTTCCAGTCGACGTTTCTTGTCTTCCAAGTCCGCTCTGAAAGAATGAGAAAAACGTTAACCAGGTAAGGCCCCTAGCTGATCGTAGTGAAAAAAAACTCACTTTTGTTTCTCAAGCGCTTCCTTCATGTCTCGATGTCTGTGGTATAGCTCTTCTTCCGATTGTTTCAATTTGGCCTCCTTCTCCGCCACTTTTTGTTGAAAGACCATTTTCATTTCTGCCTCCATCTTTGCCAGTTTGGCCTCATGGAGGGCCCGCTCTTCAGCCATCTTAGCAGCAGGACTATAAATCAAGTGACCCCACCGATCGCGAAGGAAGAGATATGTCAATCATCTGATCAATCCAATTCAGGTTGCATTTCACCTAATAAAGAATGCGCCCTTACTTGACTTCCTGGAAGACTGAGTGATCTTGAGTGACTCCTATCGAAAGCAATTTCTCTGTTCGGTAATTTTCATACAACACATTGGCCGTGTGGTCCTTCAGTTCTTCCATGTGTGTTCTGATCAGCATTTGTCTTAGTTTGACAAAGTCGCAGTGTTCTTCGTTGTCGACTTCGATGATTCCCCATGGATATTGACGTCCTCGACATTGTCGGCCATCAGCTGTTTGGACTTCTGAGTCTGAGCCGACGATTGCGAAAGGGATTTTCCGCTGCAAGTACACCACCGGTGAGTGAGTCATCATTGCGAAGAGAATAGATCAGGATGACGGGGCAGAGGCCAGATAAGAGGCGTGTGGATCAACTGACCATGATCTCCTCATTTTCAGCAATGGTTTCCTCATCCTCTTTTTCGTACCGACGAGCTTCATAGATTCTGATATTATGAAATGCAATATCCGCCAAGATCTAGAGAAGAATGGAACAAGATGATGTATCAGATTTCAGGCACGATCTGTACAGCTAGGGTCAGGGTTGAGGAAAACTGAATGATCGACTGACCCGCTGCTTGAATGCAGCAATTTCATCATCTGTCATTGTGTCCGATTTAGCGATGACTGGGATAAGGTTAACCTTCGTGTGAAGACACTTCATAAATTCTACATCGACCAGCTTAAGTCTGATGTCAAGTTGGGACGTGGCAGATGATTAGCGGAGAGATGTGACAGATGAACGGGCGAGTGAACATGACTCAAACGAATGTCCAGTGGGCTCAATAAAGTAGATACAGGCGTGAATCCGGTTATCGACTATCTTGGCACGGTTGACACGATTTTCCTGTTCGAGGTAGCCGTCAAATCGAGCTTCGATATTCTCCAGGATCGGCTTCCATGACTCAGAGTTGTTCACAAAATCTCCATAGCCAGGAGTGTCGACTACTTTAAGTTTCAGGCGAACCCCAGCTTCTTCAATGTCTGGATAGAAAATATCGTTAGCTCATCAACCCTGTGGGAATGGATAAATCTCACGACAACAAGGAAGGCGTGGACATACCGGCAGAGATACTTTGGATAGCAATCGTCCGTGGTCGTTCAGCATGAGGTCCAGGATATTCTTTGGGGGGGTAGAGTGTTGTATTGAAAAGGGTATTGACGAGAGTCTTCAAAACCGGATGACCGTCAGTAAGTTGATTTAATTCACAGATTTTATCTGTCTCTGTTTCTGTATGGAGGGGAGGGGAGGGGAGGATAGGAAGGGGTGGCGGTGGTGACTCAGCAATGAGAGAATGACGTACAGATTTACCCAGGCCACTTTCACCGACGACCATGACGGTGAAATGGAAACCCTTGCGTACTGATTTACGATGGACTTGGTTGGGTAAGTTGGCAACTGGAGAACAAAGCAGACGGCGATCGATGATCAGTTGACAGGAATCAGAGCACGAGTAAGAAAGGATGAACGAACAGCCAACGTATCCCATGAGTTTTTTGCGTACAACATTCGCAAGAGGTTGATCGGAGTGTTCCTGGCTGAGGTTGGCTAGATTTAAACCAAGTCATAGGGTGAGCACACTCGTCCCAAGAGTTATTTTACAAACGCCGGGCAAGAGGAGGGAGACAAAGGTGTGGTGGGCAATCTAGATTGATACGACTCTCACGAGCGGAGGTGGGCGTGGCAGTCTCAATGGGTAGTCGGAGGCCGGTTTCGATTTGAGAAGGAAGACCTGTTGGAGTGGGTTGGGTGAGTGGAAGATTGGGTTGGTTAGCTCACCTTGTTGGTCGGCTTGAGAGTGAGAGTAATGGTCAGTCTCAGACATCCTGGACAGATGGACAAGCTGAAGGTCTATCTCAGTGGTGGTTGGCTCGGTGTTCGGTCTATGGATCTATGCTCTTCCTGTTGACCGTTTCTGAATGGCTGGATGGTGTAGTAGTAGGGTAGTACGCTTAGTCTATTGTACGATGTTGTATGGCTAGAGAGGGAGGGAGGGAGGGAGTGGGGTTAAGAGAGGAGGCAAAAACAAGACCTCGGCTGAGTTGACCAACAGGGGAGAACAATAAATTTGGATGAATACAATCTGGACGGCGGCTTAGATGGCTGCACTCAGATTACGTAACCACACCTACACCTACTGCCTACACCTCAGAACTCAAAATCTCAATAACCTCATCTTTTATTTACAAGTTCATGAAATTATGGATTTATATAGATACATAAATATGTAAGTTTTCTCTTGAGCTCTCAAGTTAAAAAACCTGGTTTCAGTGTTGAATTGATCACAACCACCAACTCTATCCTGTCTGAGTAGTCCTTTGACTGAGTGTGTTCATACATCCCACTGGTAGGTAGAATATTCCCCATAGGTAATATTATTTATTATATGAGCTCAGAGCCACCTCCATGATATCCTTGATCCTAAAAAAAAAGAAACAGAAAATTTTAGTGAGACTATAATTAAATTACTGGCAAAGCCAATCAATCTCCTGATAAAATATACAAAGGGCTTGATTCAACGCACAAAAAGAGTAATTTCAAATAACAAGTTTTGTCAAGTTCCAACTTGACTTATTTTCAACACAACACATAAATACATAAAAACCTCCTCAAATAGTTCAATTAAAACTGCCAAAAATTCACAAACTGTAATTATGTTTGCCCTACCCTGGTTTACATTTGTAAAAACATTATTAAAATACCATTGATTTTTACTCTTTATTGACTTTCATCAGAAGCTTTCATCAGATTAGCAGGGGTATATCAAGTTAGCTGTTGATGATTCTTTGAATTTGTACGTCCTCAGGAGTTACCAGTCCTGTTTGGCCATTTTTTATCCTGCTTCAATCCAAGGAGCCTCAGCCTATGTCAGGTGATCAGGTGAACTATACCCCGCCCCCTCAAAGCCACCTCTCTCTCTACCTGTGCATCCCTCTTGTTTATCAATCGGCCATCATCTGACATCATGCCACGGAACTTAATGATATCAACCCAGGAGCTTGTCAGCAAAAGCCACCGACCCCATTCTTCGAAAGATAAGAAGAGCCTGATAGTTCCCGTCGGACAGGAAGCCGCTCGAATGCCGTCCTGAGGAGCCCGCGGAGTCAATCCGCAGATCTTTGGGGCTACTAGGTGAGACGATCGGTACCCCGTAAAGCGGATACGGCCACAGTTCACAAGATCGGATATTTAGCCGGAAGGAGTTTCCATCATAACGACAACCTCATGATAGGGACGGAAGTTGTCGGATTCCCAGGTTGACAAAGTTCGCCGACAATCCTACGGAGCCGGTTACGTAGACAAGACTTGTTCTGGTTTGAGTGAATCAAGACAAATTGAAATGACTTTTTTTCACTCGAGTTAGCAAGTCTATCCAGATGTCTTTCCCACATCTCTTTCCCTGGAAACAAGCTTCGGCAGCCCGGGCTAAGCTGATATGAAAATGGGGAAACACATTTTGATCAAGTTAAGTGAATTGCTAGTCAGGCTTTGTATATGTAGCCACGAGGAATCTGATTTCTTTACAACAGACAATTCAAAAGGGTTCATTTTTTTCGGAAGATCGTATTAATTTATTGGGATTTAGTTCTTCCCGCGGGTGAGCCATGAGAGATATTCAGGCCGCTGTACTTCTCGAAAACTTCACTGCTATCCTTGACGACCTCAGTCGTCTTCAGAAACATACGCTGTTTCAATTCAGTTAGCCATTCCACACTTTCTACTCCTCGTTTGATCACTTCGTCACGGGCTGCAGCAGATTGAGGGAAATGATGATCTTGAAGCTTGAAGAGGTATGACTTGAAGTTATGGGTTGTTGAGGGCAAGAATTGGTTGGATGAGAGGATAAAGAATGAGAGCGGAGAGAGAAATCTCAGAGGGAACGATCGGTTTCGAGCGAGAATCGATCCCGTCATTGTGCCGATTCCGACACTATGTTATGTATGAGATTAAATCAGTTACATTCTCTCTATTTTTAAATAACCAGAAAGCCAATCGGCTTGAAATCATTTACCAGAGTACTGAAGACGAGGTGGATTCTTTTTGGTCGATAAGGCTACCTAAAGTTCCGACAACCCTTTTCTCAATATTCATTCCATGGTCTAAGATAAATTTGAATCGGTTCTCGAGATCCTTTTTGATAGATTGAATATTTTGTCGGGCCCAACGAACTTGAGGTTGGAGGGGAAGTTCAGTTTTGACGAGTATGATTTCTTGCGAAGGTTCGTCATAGATCGGCAGCTGTAATGTACATACATGTTCTGATAAGCCTCGAAAGATAGGTCAAGTTCCATAAAGTGAGTCAATGTCTACTTGCCTGTTTGTGAGATGGATAGGATACCTGTGGATCAGTGGAGGGAGTGGCGGCCATATCGATCTGTCAATTGATTGGGTAAGATGACACTTCCTTCTGCTTCCGGCTGCTCGGCAGTGGCCCGACACCACTTTCCCACTTCGGTATAGGCATACTGCCTGTATGCGTATACCTAGGACCACGGCCAGCGATCTGTGACAGCCTAGACCGTGTGACAGGTACTTTGAACACTATGACAGGTGAGTACATAAATCCATATTATCAACGCAGATCAAGTCAGGCAGGAACCTGAACACCAACCAGGCTCGATATTTGCAAACATGGTACGTCAACATCGCAACTGCTACGCGAAAAGGGAAACATGGCATCCAAACAGAAACAGAAAACTCATGTCTATCCAACACGCTCAAACTCCAGTTGATATTCTCAGTCTTCAAGACCCTAACCGGCCAGGAAGTGACGATCGAACTCAAGAACGACTTGGCGATTCAAGGCACTTTGGCTAGTGTGGATCAGTTGAGTTTGATAACCACTCTGACGATCTCGCTGTAAAGTAATCATATACATCTTCCACCAATGATCTCATTCGATATCGTTCGGGCCCTTGGTTTTCCTACAGATTTCTCAACCTTAAACTTGAAAACATTAAAGTTCTCGATCAAGAGCGACATCCTCATATGGTAAGCATTATGCGCACATTTTTTTTTTTTTTGGATTATTTGCAAAGCAATCGCTTCCAAACTTTCTTGAAAACTAACTGTGGAAAGTATCTTGATCTTGAAAATAAAATCGAATGTTGATATCGAACACGCGTCAGATGGCAGTCAAAAATTGTTTTATCAGAGGCTCCGTTGTCAGATATGTTCAGATCCCAAAAGCTGCCGTAGACACTCAACTACTGGAAGACGCCACCCGTAAAGGTACATCAAGCTCATTTATTTCCTTCTCTTTCTTACAAAATAATAAGCCACTTCTAATCGTGCTCTGAAAATTCCCTGCCGTCAACTTATCCCTTTGTTTTGGTAAAATCCCATAGAAGCGGCGAATACAGCTAAACGGTAACAAACCGAGAAAAGGCACCTTTCCCCCTCTCCGTCTTTCTTTACCCTTCATCTTCTGATTTGTCTTGTGATTAAGATCTGTGCAAACTAGGATATCAAAATCAGTGGCTAAACTTCACTACCAAAATCAATCCACAGAAGAACGAGGCTAAACGGGGGCCTTTTGTTCGTTTCTATTTCGTTATTGACCCTCTTAATCTGATTAGAAGGTTCATTTCATTTGAGGGTTACATCCAGGTA
The DNA here is from genome assembly GCA_007896445.1 of Puccinia hordei. Classification (NCBI taxonomy): domain Eukaryota; kingdom Fungi; phylum Basidiomycota; class Pucciniomycetes; order Pucciniales; family Pucciniaceae; genus Puccinia; species Puccinia hordei. Next base: position 228,979 of record RDRW01000112.1, read on the forward strand.
GGGGTATGGGTGCAAAAGTTACAAAAGGTAACTATGGAATCAATTGGCATGTCTGAAAATGCAAAGCTAGTGGCACGGAAAATAAAATGGTTAACAAACCCTCTCAGCACAGGGGCTTGATGAAAAAAAGTTGGCTCTCCAATTAGGGTATTTGGAGCCTTCAAGCACAATTTTGAATTGTGGCAACATTGGGCTGCTACACTACCCTAAGCTTTTGGGCCACTGACTCTTAGTGTGGAAACATTAATTTGCCAAAGAGCTTTTGCAGTGCTAGCTCAATCTACACTCCACTAAACAAACAGGTGAAAAAATTCTAGCAACTTATATACAAGTGGCATCAAAAAGACATTTTTATTTTGCTATGTCACTTCTAGACAAGTAGTCACAAGTTTTTCCTGGTGGAGTTCACTCACCCTTTATTTTTAGCTCTGGAAAACCATTGCTAAACCAAAAGTAAGATTATTGTGTTCCCACTTACAGGTGTTGAATCTCCCACCAGCGTGATATCATAAGACCCTTGCTATGAGAGTCTACACTGAACTTTTTCCAGTGGCAGATCAGTATCATACTAACTGTTAGCTTAGAGGGTCACAAGCAAAAAATGGATTGAAATAGCTAAAATGACTGCTGAATGCCAGCTGTTAGCGGTGAATTTCAATTTTTGTCACCCATGAGTATTAAACCCAGGATCAAAGGTGTAACAAGGAATTCCTGATCACTAGACCAACATCGCTAATTGATCAATTGATCAATTATTCTATTTCTTCCTTTGTTTGTTGAATGCTACTACCTTGTTTTGTTTAAGTCTTCCCCTGTTACCCTTCACCAACTGACCAACTAATGAAGCTGCTAGTTTTTCTTCTTCTACTTTTGGTTGACCACAGGTCCACTGCCCTGTTTTTTTCAAGCCACCCTGACCTGCTACAATATATTGATTTATGGTTTTTTTTTTCTTTTGTCAACTTCCCACCCAACAACCCAGCTCTTCCCACCTTCCCAATAACCCAACCCCATACTCTGCCAACCTATGAGATAACCAAGTATCAAAAGCTCCACTTATATTCTAAGTGCCCCCCCACCTGATGTCCTACCACTGATATTTTTGTGACCAACCACTACTTTCACTGCACCTCACATCAAAAATGGTCAAAATAAAAGTTGATATAATTTTATTCATTTATTGTGATATCAATACTGACCAATGTTTTACTTTGACCCACTTCCTATTGTTTATAGTTCTTGGATGAACCAAATACTCCTATTGTAATGGATATGATTTAAATAATGGAGCTAGGTTTAATTTTCCTCTGGGGACCTGATTTTGATCAACAAACTCATAAAAATAATAGCATTAAGACATCTAAGCATTGAAATAAGACAGAATTTTGAAGTGAAAAACTTCTGTTACTGAAAAAGATTCTAGGCATCAAACCTTCTTTTTACAAAAGGAATTGGGTGAAATATTCTCCAGACAACCTCCATCCCACCATTCTTTGGATCAATGACCAAAAAAATCACTAACCACTTGTTAAATCAATTCAGAATATAAACAAGTCAATAACTACAACTGTTAGGATTTTGGACTCAGAATAATCAAAGATCCTCTTTGAAAAAATGAGGTGATTCCAATTTTCAATTTACTTGAGTAACTTGTGTAGTGTGCCAAGCTGGATGGTTCCTTTTATTTCTATAGCCCACTGAGCTCCTCCTACAAGTCTAGGCCCACCTGTATCACAGAAAAACAAATATTTATTGTGACTGTTTTTTGCCTCACCATCTTTTTCAATTTTGGAGTAGTTTTTTGAGGGATATAAATCATACCAATGAGGATATTATGCAGGAAAGGCATGTGTTCCTCCATCTTTTGGTCATGAATTCTCTTGCAATAAGAAACTCTGTCTGAAAATACTAGAGTTTTAGAAGGATACAGCTGTATACAAACCTCTTGGTACCTCTTGTTGGACAAGTATATTGATCACTTCAAAAAAAACTACTTCAGCTGTGTATATTGATCACTTCCAAAAAAAACTACTTCAGCTGTCACCAGTTGAAACGTGGAATACTTCAGTCAAGCTTTGTTCTTACTTGAAGGTTACTTTTGGTGCACATTAACTGTGCATCATGCACAGTCACTGTGCATCATGCACAGTCACTGTGCATCCAAGCTTGTTTCAAGTTATCTATAGTAAGGTTGGAGTGAGATCAAAGCTCTTGCATTTCAACTGGTGGCAACTTAGCATTTTTTCTTGCAGTGGATAATTACCTGTGCAGGCAAATAATAAGTTTAACAGACATAATCAGACATCTTAACTCCTATTGGATGGATCAGGTCCCAGACTCCTGTCCACCAGTGGTTTTCTTAAGCTCAATTCCCAATGAATGTGCTAATTTTAAAGATGATTGAAGTCCTGCACTCTCTGAGTCCAAAACCAACATAAATATTCTAAATATGAGTTATCTGAGGTTAAGTAATGTATCATGAGATCTCTATGAGTAAGATTATTCAAAGAATCTCACATATGCGGATAACTTTGATGTCTTTGGGTGATTGCATTTTTCTGATGAGCTAAGCAGGTGCAGGATGCAGAAAGTAAAATGGATGCGTCCCCTGACTGCTATGATGTGGACTGATTAGCTGTACCCTTAGGATCAAGTTGCAAAGTGGACGTGTGGATATGTTACTACATAAATATGTACTACAATTATACAGTCTTGTCTACACAGAATAATCCGGACTATGCCACACAATTCATAAACCATTGGTTTATCAAACCTGTTGCAAAATTTAAAAAAAAAGTTGAACATCAAAGGATGCACAAAGACGAATCGAGGGGCTTGTGTTAAGCTACGGGTGTATGTAGTAGCATGGGAGTTGCTTTTTTGGGATCTGTCAAAAAAAAAGTCTGATTTGGCGCAGTTGGTGTTGTCGCGTTTTACATATGTGTAGCCTCCAAGCGAGGGGCTTGTGATGACATGTTATTTCAAGCAAGTGCCACTTGGCTATAAAATTGGTCAGCACCAGCTTAAAGCTGCATTGAACACATCTAAGAAGGCCTCAACTCAGCACATCGTAACTTACCAGCCACCAAAACTAAGACAAGAACCAATGAATTCAAACTCCGGTTCGGCACACAGAGCGGTGTCCTACACTCATCTTGCCTGGTCGATCGGACATATCGTCGTCCTACTCTCGACTATCTGGAATACCCTCGGTATCCTCTTCCTCCAGTCACGACCCAAAGCATATTCTCTGGCCTATGGTGGTCAGCCTTCTTGTCATTTTGATCCATTTGCTGAACAAATCCATTCTTGTAATCATAAACACTCATTACGCTTTCATTTCCATTTTCCTCCAGGCGCAATACTATCATGGTCCATCGTCGTTTACAAGTCTTTGGGTACCCCATCCCTCTCAAAGGCGTATCTCCAACGAGCAGCAATGGACGAAAATGTACAATATTTAGTCGTGGCGCTTTATTGGTTCTTCTCAAAACCAATCTTTGGTTTAGTCTTCTTACCACTGTTTTCTCCTGAAATTGAGTGCAGTTTTGGCGCAAGACCTAACTTCTATCTTTTTCCCGTCAACGCTTTGACTTTTTTTGGGTGGTTTATCAGTCACACTTTTACCCTTCGCCATATTCAGTACCTTCCACAGTTGAGTCGAGCTTGTTTTCATTCAACGCCACTTCAAGACTTTTTAAATTTCTAGCTTTTCTTGGATAGCTGAAGATTGAATATGTCTGATTAACCTCGTTACTCATTTCTTTGTGCTTGATTTCATAACAGGCCTCTCATTCATCCGCACTTCATTCTTGCCCAAGGTACCTTCCAAGAAAGATGCATCTGGTGTCGAACAGCCGCAACAAATGGGGGTCGTACTCAGTCGAGGCATTCAAAGTTGGGTCAAACAGAATTATGAATCAGCTGTAAGTTTTTCTGTTTATTTCTTTCAGCAATTTCTGGGTTTCCTTTCCTTCCTCCCATTTAGGCCACACTATTGAGGTTTTATCTACACTCCTCCAAGCTTGATGACATTGAATTACCTCCTGAAACTTTGTTCATAGATGTACTGTGTAGCTATCATTGAGGTGCTAGTAATCCAGGGGAGAGTAACGCTAGGAGCCCTTACATTTCAAAATAGGTTCGTTGATCTGATCGAGTTCTCTCCTCAACCCTGTTTTCCGATCGGATTCAGGTCATGAGTGGATTACGTCCCGTTATTGATATCAGATGCATTTCAGCTTCCTACACCCACTGTTCTTCGCCCATTTCCTCCGATTAAGATATTACCTATCACCCCAGACGAGATCAGCAGTATCTGTTGTCAATCAACACATCGACCACTATCTTGATCATCCAAGTTGCCCCGCCGTGGTTAAGAAAGGCGTCAACTTCGCTCGGAGTCTTGTAAGTCATCAAAAATACAGGACATATGTTCTTCTACCACCTTAATCATGCCATTGATGTTACTTGGCTTTCAAATCAGATCACACAATACGCCGATTCAATTATTTCAACCACCGCTGCGCATCCACCTGGACGGACAGGGCCTCAAACACCCAATTCGGTCAATAATAGGACTCCCAACTGATAACTCAGCCTTCTCATCGCCATTCGCACCAGTTAGATGACAACAAAACCAAACAGAGTGAAAGTCTTTTGAGATGAAGAAAGCTAAGCTGAAGAATGAAGCAAGACTCTTGATTTGTTATATACAGGTCTTTGCTAATATTTCCACTATCTTTTCGTCGGTATCGAAAAAATTCCTCATGGGATCTTTCCTTTGTCATTTTAGTTTGAATTCAAGTGGTGATTATTATCTTCCCGTCGTACCTACTTCCCTTGTGCGTTTCACCTCTTTCTATGGATCGGGAGAAATTTGAAAATATTGCATCCATCAGTCCAAAGTCTGAAGAAGCCCCAAATGATATCTTGTGACTGCGTGCCTGTACAGTGTAGACTGAATGTTTTGAATATAACTCATTTCTGTGAGTTGGGCTCAAGCTAACAATCAATTGATTTCGGCCTTTTCTGCGCCTGTCCGTTTTCTCCGCTGTATCTTGCTAACAAACCTTTTGAATGAAGTTTAAGCCATTGCATATGTATTGTGTTTTTACAAACGCTTGGACTGATTTGCATCAAGATTTGTTAAAATCTGTCAAAGAAAAAACAATATTTTATGTTTTTCAAAACCCATGATCTGGTCATTAATGATAACCATGGCTGATTCCTGACGCTGTGCGTGGCAATAACCTGAAGATTAAACTGGGGCTGTGGCCTTAATTCCATGACCTTGCCATCCAAAAATCTCCAAAAAGTCCAAGAATTTGCAAAAACACAATAGATGGTTAATTTACAGATGCCATTGGCAATTGCCTGATCCATTTAGCCTTGTGACTAGATCACTATTATCAGATAAAATGAATGACTTTCTGGGTGTAGGTTTGCTGTATCAATGTTCAATCCATTTCAGCCTACTCAATCCAATTTCATTGTCAATAATACTATTGTTTTCTTTGTAGAGGGGCCCAAATGGTCAGGCTTAAATTATGCAGAAAAACTGGCCAGTTCTAAGGGGCTGGGGTGTCAATTTGGTGTCCCAAATTGAATGTAAATGATTCATCTAAGCATTGTTATATACATCACCCCAGGACAAATCAGTGATCACTTGAAGAAAAGTGACATGAAAGAATACATAGGTCCCCTTGAACTTTTGTATGTCACTGTACTGGTACATCAAGTGATCATTGATTTGTTCAAATTTCAAGTCACACTTGGCCAACCTAAGCTGTTGACTGATCACATCATCCACCAATTGCAATAATTGGTAGAATTCTTGTAAGTATTTTTTCTTTCCTTTCCCTTTTTCTGTTTTGAATTGCAGATTTTATTTTTTGAATGTTACCTTAAATATCCCCAATTCTAGTCTCCCATGAATAGATGTTTGACTGTAAAAATTATACAGGAATATTTCCCAATTGGCACTGCAAGGTGCAGGAGTGCCCCAACACAGATGTCAAGAGATTTATGGCCAGGTGCAGTTGGGGGCATACACCCATATCATGGCATGGCAACACTTCAGGTTGCTCTCACAGTGTATGTTCATTCATAAATATACCAAAACTCATCATGAACCTTGCCTCTCTGGTGTCATTGGAAATTCCTTCCCCAACCATCCCACTGCTCCCTTCAATCACAGACCTGGCCTCTCAGCTTACCCTTGCAAAAACATATCAAAGCACATTCAATTATTATCTCCCATATTGCTTACCAGCCTCCTAGCCAGCTACCTTCACACCAGCATATTTGGCTGGGTTGACCATATACCATTTAAGCTAGGATGCAATAAACCAACTTGAAATTGGTTGATAGAAACTGATGGGATAAAAATCTAAGGGAACCTCCTTTGGTTCACATTTCATCAATTGAGCTGAAGAAATTTTAAATCAGTTGAGTGCATTCCAGTTTAACTGAAATAGCCTCAACACAGAAAAGTTTTCTGGAAGTTTGAGAAATGTGGGTTAGTGAGGTCAATGCAGACTTACCAAAACCTATTGGATGAAGTATCCCAATTGAGGAATCTTTTCTTTTCTTTTCTTTTCTTTTCTTTTCTTTTCTTTTCTTTTCTTTTCTTTTCTTTTCTTTTCTTTTCTTTTCTTTTCTTTTCTTTTCTTTTCTTTTCTTTTCTTTTCTTTTCTTTTCTTTTCTTTTCTTTTCTTTTCTTTTCTTTTCTTTTCTTTTCTTTTCTTTTCTTTTCTTTTCTTTTCTTTTCTTTTCTTTTCTTTTCTTTTCTTTTCTTTTCTTTTCTTTTCTTTTCTTTTCTTTTCTTTTTTTATATTCTTTTTTCTTTTCTTTGTTTATATTCTTTTTTTATATTCTTTTTTTATATTCTTTTTTTATATTCTTTTTTTATATTCTTTTTTTATATTCTTTTTTTATATTCTTTTTTTTTATTCTTTTTTATTATTCTTATTTTGACTGTGAAATGACCTTTTGTTACATTTGTTTTTTTCAAACAGCTGGATTTTGTTATTAGAAAAATCACTAGATCAAGTTTCTGGCAAGCATATTTTTACAGCCATGCAAAAGAATATTATCTTAGAGTTGGTGGGAAAAATCTGAAAGTCCCAATTGCAGGTTATTGAATCCATTGGAATATCAAGTAACAAATCCAACAGTGTGCCTATAAGGCAAGGAAATTATGTAAATAATTGTTTTATTGATATAATTAAATTTTTGTTGATTCCACTCAATTCAGAGTATCAATGCAACTCTTCATGATTACTATCTTGAATATAAAGACCAAATTGTCAGATCAAGCCACAAGGTGGATTGTAAGAAGTTTGGTCACTTCAATGAGATTCAGTTCACAAGCAAGGAATGGATGATGATTGGAGAATTGAATGAGGAATTTAAGTTAAGAAATTTAATCTATTTCACCATACTTGTTTTTGATACTTATTTCTTTTACTGGCATTTCAATTTTTTCACCAAGTAAATCAATGGAGATATTCCAAAAGGCACCTTTGCCTTAAAAAATTACTATCAAAAAACCTCTTATTTGAAGAAAAAGGGGCAGGATGCACCCAAGGACATACTTTCCATCCAATTTATGTCAAAATGATTTAAAAGCTGGAGGTTTACCAAGAGGAAGCCCTCAAATGTGAAACACTTGTTACTGCAACAATAATTTACCCAGTTTTTTGCCTCAAAGTATGTTCACACTGCTGGCTGGAGAGGTTTAACAAGGCAGAAAAGTTATGGGAACAGCTGTTTTTGAAAATAATGATATTTTGAAGAGGAAAAAACAGCCTGAAGTTGAAATCTTGGAGGAATTAATCAGTCAGGTCCCTGTTCATGAAAATATCTTTGATCTTGTCAATTCTCCGGAAATATTGGCTGAAAGAAACAATCTTGAAGTTTATGTCCAAAAAAAGTATTTATTAGCTTTCCTGGTGTAGGATTTTATATTGGAAAGATGCAGCAATTTCTCAGTGGACCTCACTGGACATTCAATTGAGGCAGTAGGCTGAGGAAAGCACTCAAAAGGCACATTTGTGCTGATGTAGGTAAAAAGAGTGGAGTACTCATCTTAAATACTCATGCTTTTCTATTTGTAAATTCACCAGCAGTAACACAGCCAGAAAAGGTGATTCAGATGCATGCAGGGAAAACACAAGAGGTTCTGCAGGGGTGGAATCTCACATAGTGCATTTGATGGTTGTGCAGACAGGGGATGAAGCTGCAGAACAGCAGGACTACCAAGTGGACAGAGAATTTTGAGGACCACAGCAGGGGTCACTGCAGAAGGAAGTCTGCAGGGGTCATCAGAGATGGCAGGGGCAGTAAGGGACAGGGGTCTACTTGGCAAACATGTATGCACTGGAGCAGATAATTATTGGTTAGGGTTTCAGAGTGCAGTATAAAAGGTGGGGTAAAGGGGATCATATTGTATTATCATCTTATGACATATATCATATCATCTACATAAGAAATCCACAGTTTGTTTTAGTATATCAGTCTAGGGGCTTAGTTTAGTTTAGGTATTACTTTCTAGCAAATATACATACATTCATTGGGTTTTCTAGTCCACTAGCATCCTACACAGGATAAACAGGAGGTTACCCAAACCATTGGAAGGAAACCTCTGCAGATTTTAATGGCAGAGCATCTGTATTTCCACACCAGTTTTCAAGCATCCAAAAATTATTCTTGTGTAGTCAAAGGTATACTATCTATTTCTTAAAAAACTCAACCAAATATAATTTTGTTTTTGCTGAGATTTGTTTTTCTTCTTTGCTTTCAGGATCATTTTTCCACTTGTCCAGTTTTTTCCCCATTGGACAAAGACTACTTAGCAAGCTTAGGATCTTCTTGTGCAGCAGATCATACATTTTCCTCAGGTGCATGGTTTTGTTCTAGTGGTCAAGTTAGCTTTCTCCATTGTACAATTGAAAGATGTGTTAGTAGTCACATGTGGTTGAAAGAGGGTGAAGGGTCAGTAGGCAAGTTTTCAAAAGCACAAAGTTTTATTAATTCTTGTGTGGATTTCTGTGGAAATGAACAATAGTCTTGCTTCTATCCTTCCTTTTTCCTCATTATTTTAAATTTGTATATTATCAAAAATAGAAAAAAACAGAAAAAAAAAGTTACAAATAGTTTTATTTTCATAACCCTTTTTGTACCATAAATAATTGAATTCAATCAAAGACCTGAGATTTTTTCCTGTTTTTTTTCAGATCAAGCAGAATTTTTTTCAGTTTCATTAAAATGTTTTACAGTTCATTGATACACTATTTGATAGTTTAGCTGAGGATTCCACAATGTTTAAGGCTAGTGTAGCTTTATTTTCTGCTAAATATGCTGAAAAACCACTACATTTGTTTCCATTTAGCATTAGCCAGATTTGGGAATTAGCACTAACACTACACTATCACACTATATGAAAGAATCTAGAAACTTTCAGCAATTGAAATGCAGCATAATATAGTGTAAATGAAATTGTAACTCTATCACCAGGAAAAATAAATTGTCACCTGATGTCTGGTGACATCAAGAATCAATGGCTGTAGCTTTTCTCTAGCTCTGATTCCCCTCCAACTAGGCTAACATATATCCCCTTTGTGCCCTACAAGGGGATTACACAAGGCCAACTGTGCTGCTAATGGGCAGCTAATTGAACCTAGGCTGATGTCACCTTTAGTCTAGTGACAATTTATTTTTCCTGGTTTATATTATCATGAACAGTCACTGTGCAATGGGAAAAGTGACTGTGCATTGAAGCTTGGTTGAAGAAACCTTTGAGAATGGCTTTATTGTTTTCCCAAAAGTATTGTGTTGTCAGCTGACTAAATTCCTTGCTAAAAGTAATGTTGTGTTAGTGCAGCTAAGATCCATAATATTATGCTACACTGACACTACTTTTAGCATAGCTGGCTCACAGTTGGCAAAGTGATAGTACCTGGATTTACAAAGACATTAAGTCAGAGTCTTGTACACATGGCTGACAGGCAGTGACTTTGCTAATGATTGGTGACCATTTATCTGAATTTCTGGGGGTGGATCTGATGCAGGAAAATGGTGGAGGGGAAACAAAGCAGACTATATAAACAATCATGGCAGGGGATGGAAAATTCTGGAAACACAGCAAAACAATGATAATCCTCAATCAAGGGGAATGGGGGTTAGAGGCTGGAGGGCCCTTGGTAACAGATCAGGTGTGAAAAACAGGACACAAGAGTTGGGGAGCCCCTGTTTTTTATTTCAAGGGATAAGTAATACATCTAGTAGGAAAATAGGAAGAGATAAATAGTTTTTATTACTATTTGCAATTGATTGGTTGGAGTGGTCCTTGGAATGAAATGAGATCAATATGGACAAATTGGCTAAGCTGTCCCAAGCCAAGTATTTAGGAGTTGTCAGCTTGCTACTATGACAGAGCAACCTGTCACAAGTTTCCTACAAAAATTATTATAAAAAATATAGAATATCAAATAATAGTTAGAATATTATTTGATATTCTAAATCTACACTAAAAATAACCTAGGGTACCCCACTCACAAGTACCCCTAATTCTCACTCCTTCACTATGTAAATTAGCAAAGAATAATTAGCAAGTACCTTTAACAAAAAGGAACTTGCATTAATTAATGCTTATATATATATATACATATGCTTAAACCCCATTTCCAGTCACGGAAATGAGGTGTTGTGTAAATTAGGGGAGATAGTGTAAATACACCGTGTTTTACTCAAACCCCGCGTACCGCAGTCCGCAGAACTTCAAGTTCAACCCGCGTGACTGAAAGCCCGCGTCAAAGTTGGGATATAAGCCCCCGCGCAAGCATCAAGCCCCTCACAGGCTCCCAAACTTGGCACGCGGACTCCACAGTCACTCAGGTACACCCAAATCAACAAAAACACGCTCCAGTGACCTCATTACATATGTTACATATGTAATGAAGAGTACTGGGGACTAAACAATTAAATATATTAAATGGTATTGCTTATTTGTACAATACATTGATTGAACAAACAATACAAACAATACTGTGGCTTATTATAAATACAAATAAGCCACTAGTATTAAATCTATAACAAACAGTACTAATGTACTACAGACTGTAAGTCAATGTAAATAAATAAATAATAAAATACATTAATAAAAAATCAATTGGTGACGTGTATTCAAAGCAGGGGCTGCTGAAGCGTCACCAAGAAAGCAAAAATGGCCAAAATGTGGTCCAAAGATCCCACAAGTTGGCCAATAATACCTACAGGGTCCCCAGGGGGAACTCAAGACTATTTAAGGAGCTCTTCAACCGCCCAAAGAAGGCTCCTCATGCTTTTCCAATACCCACTAACAACCTTACCCACTTCTTATTACATACACACATCTTTATAACACAGTCTGGTAAGCTTCTTAGTAGTTATTCTTTAAGCCCTGTCTTCCCCAACAACTTCACAGTGTCCACCAAGCTCCACCATCCATCCATCCAAGCGCTTCAAACTGTCCAGTTCCACCCAGAATATCCCCAAGATCCCCCAAGGTTTATTACTAGTAAGTAATAACCCTTTTCTTGAAGATATTCCCCCATTTCCATTACTGGGATTAAACCACCCCTGTTCCAACAGGCCCCAGTGTTCCAGGTACCTAAATCCTCTGCATTTATTTGTAAGATACCTTAGAGGGATCTAAACCACCCCTGATTTATCAGGCCCCTCTGGTTTTTAATTATATTAAATTTATTTAATATAATTATTAATCTATTTTTCTCTCAATTTTTACGTCACAATCCCCCCATATCTTTTTGGGAATTGTAACTTGTACCTTACCCAGAGTTTATATAACTCTTACCATCTATCCTTGCACCACCTGTAGCTAGAAGGACTTGTCCTTGGCATCAGGGAGGCTGACAGGAGTGCAACAGCCTCCTCACACACTAAGGAAACAGTGATGCTCTTCTACCTTTGTGTGGTAGAAATCATTCAAGGGTGTGTATGCCATGTTTAGAAAATTCCCAAATTCTGCATTATGGTAGCCATTGAGACCCAATCAACTTGAAGAAAAGCCCATTTTAAAAACAAACCATTGCATGCCCCTCAGAACACAGGACCTAGCTATTGTAGTTGGTAGAATGCCTAGTGTGCATTGCTTCTGTCCGCCCCACCTCTTGTACTCCTCATACTCCAAATGTGGAGTTTGCTCACTCCTACAACACCCCTCAAACTCCACACCAGTACCTAAAACTATGAAAAAGATAAGAAAATGCAAAAGTAGGAGAAAATGGAAGAAATAGTAAAATAGAGGTATGAGAAAAACAATAATAAAAATGAAAAAAATAAAAATTAATAAACAAAATAAAAAATTGAGAAAGAGAGAAAAAAAAAAAATGAGAAAATAAATTTGAAGTTTAAAGAGAGAGAAAAAAAATGAAAAACAATAAAAGGAAAATACAATGAGATATTGAACTGATAGGACTGATTGGAAAATACGGGCCCGTTTTTCCTTTTTTTTTTTTTTTTTTTTTTTTTTTTTTTTTTTTTTTTTTTTTTATTTGGTAAAAATTTTATTCAAGGAAATGGAATGTAAATTAGCTCAGAGATATTTGGGGAAAAAATAGGTGATGTTAGAAGAAGTGGAGACCCATTCAAGCTTGATGTTATGTTCTCAAACGGTGTCATTGATGAAGAAAAAATTGCGCTCAAGACTCTTCATACGCCCCTTTGATGCGTTATTGTCTGAAACTAACACAGCCGCCCGGTTATTGCATTTGAGAAACAGAGAAGGATTCAAGTTGAGGGACTTGATGATCGGAATGAGGAATAATAGAAAATCAATTGAAGAACCAAGGGAGATAAACTCCGCCGTGCATGTTGATGTGGCCTCAACTTTTTGTCGCCTGGAGCCCCACACGATTGGACTGCCCAGAAAAGTAATGATGAAACCGGATGTTGATTGTTGGAACTCCCCGCCCCAATTGGCATCCGACCACGTGACCATTTTGTCACTGGTAGCGGACAACTTCAGGTGTTTGTCCCGTATTGTTGCAAGATATTGGATGAGGTGTGACAACGCCTCCCAATGGGTCTCATTGGGATTTGAACTGAAACGCGCTAGGTAGTTGACTGTGTAGCTGAGATCGGGCCTCGTGCCCAGTGCTAAATAATTGAGGGAGCCGATGAAAGATTGATAAAGGGTTGGTGAAACTGGATCGCCCCAGTTGGTTACCAGGTTGTCGCCAAGCAGCGGCCTGTAAGTTGAAACAATGTTGTTTTGGACTTGATCACGAAACTTGCTGATGATCTGGTCGATGAGTAATGGCTGGCTTAAGTAAATGGCGTCGTCTGAGTAATCGAGCTTGAGTCCCACAAGTTTCTCAGGTCGTGCATCCCATTTAACACGTAAGCTGGATTCAAGATTCTCCCGCAGTTTATTTAAGGAGGCTACGTTGTTGCTGAAAACAATGCCGTCATCGACGTGTATCCAGATAATGATTATTGAAGACCCTTGCCGGTACCAATAGAGACATTCCTCAACCTCGTCGCAGTCGAACTCCCAGCCGTGGAGAAGACTTTTGAAGTGTTTCCACCAGCAGCGGCTGGCTTGTTGAGTGCCGTACAAGGCCTTCTTGAGTCGCAGAAACTTCCCACGGAGATGAGGAAAAAGTTCAACCGGCAGATCGACGTAAATGGTTTCATCAATAGGACTGTGGACGAAAGCCCCCGTGATGTCGAAAGAATTGATAATCCATTCGTTCTTGACAGCCAGCGTGAGAAGCATCTGGAGTGTGGTGAGGGAAGCCGTTGGAGCAAATGTCGAACGCACGTCAACGCCAAGCCGTTGTTTGAAACCTCTGACTACAAATTTTGCCTTGAGTTTATCAACGGAGCCATCTGCCTTCTGTTTGATGTCAAATACAAACCGAGTGCCGATAGAGTGCTTGGAGGCTTTGTCCTCAATGTCGAAGGTGTTGATCTCTTCTAGCTGATTCCATTCAGCGAGACAAGCTGATTTCCAGTTTGTTGCATTTGGAGAAATGAGAGCATTACAAAGATTTGTTGGGATGTCGGCATCAGAGATTGCCTGAAGGTTGTTGATTTGTGTTTCTTGAGCATCACAGATTTCTTTGGTTGGTTCTTGTCCAAGGTGGAAAATTCTACGGATGCAAGGGTTGTCAGATAGATTTTTGGGAATGAGAATAATTGGTTTGTTTTGGAAATCAAGGAAGTAAGCACACTCAGAGTTGATGATCTTCTTGGTTTCAGGATTCCAGAAGAACCATCCACGCTTGTTGGCTTGATAATCCACAAGGTAGCCTGTCCAGCCGCGCTGGTCGAGCTTGCGCCAGCGGTCTTTAGGGATGTGAACAGTCGCGCGGGCCCCAAAGGGATAAAAGGATGAGACGTTTGGTGATCAGCTTGACCACAATTCAAGTGGCGTAGATTTGCAGCGTGTATTGGATAGCCGGTTTGCGAGGAAGCATGCACATTTGTATGCATAGTACCAGAGGGAAGACGGAAGAAGGGAATGGGTTAGGGTCGTTTGAGCGATGTCACCCAGGGTTCGATTGAGACGTTCGGCTTTGCCGTTTTGTTCGGGCGTGTATGGTGAGGTACAAATAATTTGACAGCCAACCGAGGCAAGATAATCATGTAGGGTTTTTACAGGTGTATTCTTTTGCGTTATCACAACGGATGAATTTCGGGGAGGCTTGGAAATGGGAAGTTATACGTTTGATGAGGGAAATGAGAATGCCGGGGACTTCTGAACGGGATTTCATGGGGAAAACAAAGGAGTAGGTGGTAGCGTGATCACGGACGGTAAGAAGAAATTGATTTCCTTTAATGTCCGGGTTCAACGGTCCCAGTACGTTGGTTACCAATAGATCAAGGCAATTTTCTTTTGGGATAACCTTGGGTAGGGCATGACAGCGGCGCTCACTTTTCAATATTTTGCAAGATTCACAGATAAAAGGGGTCCAGCTCTTGATGTCGAATTCCGGGACAAAGCGCTTGAGGAAGTCTTTGACAACCAATTCCGAAACGTGGCCAAGGCGGCAATGCGAGTCATGGGAAGGAGAAGATAGAGGAAGCAAGGAATCATGGGAAATAGATTTGATGGTAGGAGTCGTACCTTGCCAGGAAGAAGGAAAAATTAGCCAGGATTGATTGATATATTTCGTAATGAGAGAAACAAAGGAAGAAGTAAGGAGTATGTCGTTGTTCGGCAGAAAAAGCGGTTTGAAACCAGAGTCGATGAGTTGACCAAGACTGAGTAGAGTTCCTGTCATTTCCGGGCTGGAAAGCACCCGCGGGATCATTAGGGAACCATCCCCATTGATTATTTTCAGGTGACCACTGTGGGTCGCCAACATGGAGCCATCAGACAATGCGAGATTCAGTTTCAATGGTGGACAAAGGCTAGAAAGATTAGAGAAAAGATGGAAAGAGCCGCTCATGTGGTGGGTCGCCCCAGAATCCAAAACAGTGCCAGCGCCATCAGAACCCGTCGCATCTGCAACCACTGCCAATCTAACTGCCGCATTAGAAGTCAAAGCAACGGGTGGGTTGTTCGGGGGTGCTGCCTGGCGGGCAAAACCGGAAGCGGGGCGACCAAGTGTGGAGGTATCGGGAGGTGGCAGATTGGCATCTCTGCGGAGAGTAAAACACAATGACCTCCAGTGGCCCGATGCCCCACAGTAGGAGCAGGGTTTGCCGTTGAAAAGGTTAGGATCGCTCGGACCGCGGTTGCCTTTTCTGATTTTGTTGATGGCGGCTGCAATGTTGTTGATAGTTGGATGGCCGGGTCAACCAATGTTCTGCTGCCGGTTAGGAGTGGGATTAGCGGCCGCGGATTGAGATCCAGGTTGAGCTTGTAGGAATGGATTACGTTGGGGAGGACAAATTGGGTTTTGAGTCGAATTCGCCCATTGATTTTGATTGGGCCAGGTGCGGAAAACGGAGACGTTATTGGTTGGGGAAGAGTCGAAACCAAGGGCTTCACCATACGCCAATGTAATAATGGTTTGGATATCACGCGGTGTAACGTCGGATTTCTTCCCAAGCTGAAGCGAGATGTTCTGGAACAGTTGGGAGCGCGACATTGTTGATGGGGATGGAACGATTGCCTGAAGAATAAGACTTTCAACCAGGGGTGATAGTCCGGCACCGACTTTGTGTAGGCCGCTGAAAGTTTCAAAAACCTTGTTGAACAAACCGGGGATTTGTGAAGGTTTGGTTGAAGGACCGGAAATACGAAATTCCAAGAGTTTGTCGATGAGTTCCATCTGCCGAAATTGGACAGTTCCTTGAAAGTTGGTCTGGACGGCGTCATAAGCATTGGTTCCTTTGGTGTATTGATCGACAAGGGACAAGAGTTCATCATGTATGGTGATCTGAATGAGAAAGAGAAGGCATGTGTTTTCTTGACTAGAAAGTTTTGGATAGTTCTTGGGTTTGTCGAAAAAATTGGGATGTCCCAGGGTAAGGAGAATGACACGGGTGAGACCCCGTTTCCATCTATCAAAATTCGAGCCATCAGTGGCAAGAGGTTCAACATCTGATTTGTATATGCTAGGCTGTTGCAAAAACTTTGCACAAGGGGTAAAATCGGCCGATGGAGCGACTTGCAACATCAAGAGGGATTCAAAGTGTGACACAATGGTAGAGGCAGGTTGATCGACGTCGACCTGTGATGGATTTTTGGATGACAAATATGAGGGAGATGTCGAAGAAAGGGAAGAATCTGACGAAGACCGTTTGCGGTATTGGTTGTCCTTGGGTCAATAGGTAGGATGGGTCTTGGGGTTGACAGAAGAGGGGAGAGCTGGGTGATCAACGGTGAGCGTCCAGGGAGCGTGCCAAGTGAGATATTGTGAAAAGATAAAGGATATGGGCAATAAGAAAGGGGATGGCAGTCGGAGATGATTGTTTGGGGATTCAGGTGACAATGGTTGGGTAGGTTCAATAGGGGACGGTGGTAACGGAGGTAGGGCGAGTAATGCCTTATAAGCCTTTGTTTGATAGGGTTGTTTCGCACAAGTCGGAGGTGGTAAAGGTCCTTGGAGTGTTGGTTTATCACGACGAGTGTTTACCATACAATGTCAAAGCAGTGAAGTCAATGTGTCGGAAAGTCCAGAAGGCTAGCAAAGCGGTGAGTCTATTCAAGTCTTAATCTATTGTAGTTGGTAGAATGCCTAGTGTGCATTGCTTCTGTCCCCCCCACATCTTGTACTCCTCATACTCCAAATGTGGAGTTTGCTCACTCCTACAACACTAGCCACTGTGAAATCTAACCTAACTGGAAGTCTGTTGGTAGTGGATCCATGGGTGTGCATTAAAGATAACTCATTGAACAATTTGTGCAACTTCTTTTGTGGTGCATGTATTTGAGGAGTAGCTAAAATATCAAAAACACACTACCATTGTTGAGAACTTTTCATTGAGTCTTGAAGCAACACTCGGGCAAGGCACAGGCTCATCTGGGGGCAAGGATGAGCAGGGCATTAAACCAGAGTCTTGTACAAATTGCTGATGGGCAGTGACTTTGCTAATGATTGATGATCAGTTATCCAGATTTGATCTGGGGGTAGATCTGCTGCAGGACAAAGGTGGAGGTGAAAAAAGCAGAATTTATAAACAATCATGGCAGGGGATGAAACATTCTGGAAACAATGTGACACAGTGATAATCCTCAATCAAGGGGAATGGGGGTTAGAGGCTGGAGGGCCCTTGGTAACAGATCAGGTGTGAAAAACAGGACACAAGATTTGGGGAGCCCCTGTTGTTTATTTCAAGGGATAAGTAATACATCTAGTAGGAAAAGAGGAAGAGATAAATAGTGTTTATTACTATTTGCAATTGATTGGTTAGAGTGGGCCTTGGAATGAAATGAGATCAATATGGACAAATTGGCTAAGCTGTGCCAAACAAACTCTTTAGTTCAGCAACAGCATCCTCACACACTAAGGAAACAATGATGCTCTGCCTTTGTAGGGTAGAAATCTTTCAAGGGTGTGTATGCCATGTTTAGAAAATTCCCAAATTCTGCATTATGGTAGCCATTGAGATCCAATCAACTTGAAGAAAACCCCATTTTAAAAACAAACCATTGCATGCCCCTCACAACCCAGGACCTAGCCACTGTGAAATCTAACCTAACTTGAGGTCTGTTGGTAGTGGATCCATGGGTGTGCATTAAAGATAACTTAATGAACAGATTAAGCAACTTCTTTTGTAGTTTCATGTATCTGAGGAGTAGCTAAAATGTCAAAAACACCTGACATTTGTAGAGAATCTTTCATGAAGCCTTTTGAGAATTACTGCCAAAGACCACAGGACCAACAAGGAATGTTTTAAGATGAGGGGAGAACCTTGAGCAATCTCAAAACAGATGGGGGATGGGGAACGAGTATTCTCCAACGAAAAGGGGTGTGGGTTTGGGACCTGTTACTGGGAGTCGAACCCAGGTTACCAGGACACACAGGGTAATCAAAACCTGGTGTCCTAACCACTAGACGATAACAGGTTTAATCGTTGGAAGAAGTTTGGCTTTACAGTCTGCATCAAGGGACGCTGTCCCATCAGATTAACCGTTGGAATCCCTCTTTCATGGCATGAGCTGTTGCGGTGCGCATGTGTCGGAGCTTTTCTTACATACCATCAATGCTATAGAATGGCTACTACAACTCAATCCCAACGGCCCTCTAACCAAGGTATGTTTCGATCAAAAATAGTGATAGTTCTGAGGTTGTTCCTGCTGTTACGAGCGATTTTCTTTTTCTAGAAATCGTCCATACGATCCGGACACTGGGCGACGAAATTCGAACGATCGCTACAAAGGCCGGTCAATTGGAGCGCGACTCTGAGGAACACTCGTCAGTCTCCTGAGTTGATTAAAATTGTCTGCGATAATATGATGATTAGCAATCGGGTCGTTCTAAATTACAGTCAATCAAACTCTATGTTTTCTGATTAGGGTGGTGGTCGAGACCCTGAAAAAAACAGACCCTAGTCGAAAATGTTTTCGAATGATCGGAGGAGTGATGATCGAAAGGACGGTTAAAGAAATCCTACCTGACTTGGAAGAGCATCGTTTAAACATCAACGAGGCCTTGAAAGCCTTGCTCTCTCAATACCAAGCCAAAGTCAGTCACGAGCGTTAGCTCCAGTTCGTTAGTACGTCCACCTTTGCGACTGGAACTGACTCGTTTCTTTCTTTCTATCCCCTCTTAATGACGACGCTTTGTCGATGAAGAACACGGACGTGCAGGATTATCAGAAAAAATGGAATGTAAAAGTTACTGTTACCCCTTAACCAGCTCATCGAGGCTCAATCTACGAAGCTAGGTACCCCATAACACTCGAAAAATCCCGATCTAATGGCCTTCTCGCGCCTCGGGATCGCAACTCCCACGATTTACTTCACTCATCGAATTTTAACAAATCCCGCCGATAGCGTTGTCCCTGTTCACTGTTAAAATATTAATTATTCTAACAGAGTGCATGGGGTGATCCAGTCGAAGCAGACTGGTGAGAACATGAATTTCATTAGGAAAAGCACAAGGAGAGTGAATGAGAGTTTCTATTGGACTGAGGCGGTGGATTGTCTTTTTTCGGATTCCTCGGCTCGAGCCCGACTCAGAGTCCTAAACTAATTATCCCACTCTGAGTGACGTTTTCCTCCAACTTTTGTTTTTCCAACTGCTGTGCCTGTTTTTGGCTGAATTTTTCCTGAAGCGTCTTTGCTCGAGCAATCTACATAAAACTCCATGTTAGTATCATCCTCAGCTTGTGCTCCGCGCCATTAACCCTGCCCATCGTCTATTTGTGATTGAACGATCTACTTGGACGAAGAGGAGGGGTTCTGAATTTAAGCATGTACTCACTTCTTTCTTATGGCTCAGGCACTCGTTGTAATCTTCCACTTGGGGACGACAGTCCTCGGGAAAATCAGCACTAGCATAACATTTTTGGAACTCTAAATTGAAATATTTTGCAAATAAGCCCAATCAGCATCTGTAGATACAGGGTTTCATTTAAGAAATTGGAATTTTGGGAAGTTCTTAAGGGAGGGTACTAGAACTTACCTTGCCAGAACTCAAAGCATCTGGGCCGTTTGCCAGAGTAAGAGAATCCGGACTAAGCCGCGGAGAGATCGGAAGGAAACGGTCAGCCGGCGCAAACAGTTTTAGAGAAAGCTCTTCGTATTATCAGGGAAAGAACGACTTACTGACATAGCGTTTGACTGTTAACCAAGAAGAGGATGACTGGAGTGTAAGTGGACGGGTTGATAGAATGGTTTGACGGTTGACCTCACATGGGGCCTCGGGCGTCCAGATCAAAGCTAGGTCGGGCTTG
Organism: Puccinia hordei; assembly: GCA_007896445.1. NCBI lineage: Eukaryota > Fungi > Basidiomycota > Pucciniomycetes > Pucciniales > Pucciniaceae > Puccinia > Puccinia hordei. The sequence goes on from RDRW01000112.1 coordinate 249,340, forward strand.
GGCCCACACAAAAGGCCCAACCCCTCCAAGGCGGAAGGGACATAAAATATGAAAATATTCATACAGCCACCATTGTTGTTCTTGCAAACCAAGAGTAATATCTTCAGTGGCTATTTCGGCAAAAGCTAAGCACTTGAGCTACAAAATTCAACCCCACTGGGAAGAGCTAAGCTCAAGCCAAATTGGCTTTGAGTTCTGGTTTTCGCTAACCGTTGCTACATGCAGCAACAGTTGGCTCACATGCGAAACAGGAGCTACACACCATTTACTCACACATCCTACACATTTCCACACTGCACAAGTCACAAAAATACATTCAACTGGAAGCTTCTACCTTAGAGCCTGTACCATACCAGGGAAAAGAACATGTATTTCAGCCCTAAAGTATTTTTATTTATTTTGAAAGCCTTTTGATTGCGGAAAAATATAACCACAGCATCAGTTCTTCTTTGAGACATGAATAATCACTTATGTTAAAAAAAACATGATTTTTAAAAACAGTCCTGACCCTAATTTTTGAAGAGCCTTGATGAAAAAAACATAATTTAAATGTGCTTACACACATTTTTCCAGTTTCAAAATTCTGATAAGCTGGAAGAAGCTGAGAACAGAGGACACAAGGCAGGGCAGGCAGGGTGAGTGGATGAATGATGTGGAAGGATGATTCATTGCACATGAGAAAAGAGAAAAGACAAAGAGACAGATGAAAAGAAAGAGAGAAAAGAAACTAGTGATCATGCCTGAGAACAGAGGACACGAGGCAGGGCAGGGTAAGTGGATGAATGATGTGGAAGGATGAGGAGAAAGCCTTCCACATCCCTTGTCTCAGGTATACTACAAGACATGTGAAATGTATGTGAAATGAGATAGAAATGCGTTGAGCACTGATAAATAAAAGAGAAATAGGAAAGATGGTTGAATAGCCTAAAACACCCCCTTGCTCTACACATGGAGTGAAAGAAACAGAGAAGAGGACAGAGAGGAAGAAATAAAGAAGGAAAAAGAAAAAAATAAAGATAAGAAGAACAAAAGACATTAGAAAATTCCAAACATTGTTTGATGTTTTTCCAGGGCAACACACGGGAGGGGTTTGGTCAACATATCCGCCAACATGTCTTTTGTTGAGACGTGGAGGAGAGAAACATCCTTTTCTTGGAGACATTCCTGAATAAAGTGACACCGAGTGTGGATATGTTTTGTTCTGACGTTGTGTTCAGGATTCTTGGCTAGGGCTTCAGCCCCTTCATTTTCTACATGAAGCGGGATTGTAGTGTCAGGACAAAGACAGAGTTCTGTTAATAGGTTCTGGAGCCAAAGTCCCTCTTTGCATGAATCAGAGAGTGCTTTATATTTGGCCTCCGTACTTGACAGTGAGACAGTTGCCTGTTTTCTGGATTTCCAGGAGATAGCCCCATCACCAATCTGGTAAGTGTGTGCAGAGGTAGAGTGTTGATTGTTGTGATCCTCTGCCCAGTCAGAATCAGAGAAGCCTGAGCACGTGAGTTTGCCACCAAGTCGCAGTTTGAGGTCTTTTGTGGAGATTAGGTAGTTTAGAACCCAAACCGCGGCATGCCAGTGATTCAAAGAAGGATCTTGGAGGTGTTGAGATAAGCGGTTAACCGCAAAAAAAAATGTCTGGCCGGGTACATTGGGAAATCCACAGGAGAGACCCAATAATCTGAGGATAAGGGCCTGGTGATTTTGGGTTGGAGGGGGATTGACGGCCAGGATTTTTGAAGTTGGTGTTGGTAGGAGTAGATACTGGTGTGTGATGACCATCAAGAAAGCAGTCGCAAATTTGAGATATGTAGTGAGATTGATTCAGAAAAACATGCCTGTTAGTTTTGTCACATGAGATTTTTATGGAAAGGAAATGATTCAATTCTTCCTGGGAACAAATTTTGAACTGTTCTCCAAGTGATTTAATGATTGAATTGACAAAATTTGGTTCACCAACTATTGCCAGGTCATTGACCTGAGCTTTCAGGGCACCAATAAGTTGTCCAGATTGTATTTTGAAATATAAAGTCGGATCATATTTTGAGTTGGTCAATCCTAATCCAACAAGAGCTTTATGGAGTTCCAGATTCCATTGGCGTGGGGAATGTTTCAGTCCATAGATAGATTGGCTAACTTTGCACACCCAGTCTGGATGTTGGGGATCTTTGAAACCAGGTGGTTGTTCCATATAGATGGGCTTGTCAAGATGGCGGTTAAGGAATGCTATTTTGAAGTCTACTTGTTGGCCTTTCCAGCCTCAAGTGGCCAGGAGAGTGAAGATAAGACATAGAGTCTCAAGCCGTAAGGTGGGGGAAAAGACCTTGTTGTAGTTGAGGCCTGCAATCTGAGAGTATCCCATGGCTACAAGAAGAGCTTTCAGCTTTTGGATTGTGTGATCAGGTTGTCTCTTGAATTTAAAGACCCATTTTGACTTTATGATTTGACATTTTGCCGGGCAAGGAGCCAAATTCCAGGTTTTCATCCCAAGAAGTGAGGCAAACGCATCTTCTGCAGCTTTGAGCCATCTTGCTTTGTTAGGGGACTTGAGGAGTTGTCTTCATGATTTTGGAATGTTGACTTCTTCCCCAGGAGTTGCTACCTTGGACCACTGACCATATCTGAGGCTTGGACAACAGTGGATTTGGAGGTGGGGTTGGCGGCTTGGGGTTGGGAACTGTCACGCTGCAACCACTGAGCTCAGCTTTGACTACTCATCAACCTTTAAAATGCATCCTCAGACTCGAATGCATATTCAGTTTTGAAATGCTTCGACAAATGCATCTTCGACATTCATTTCAATTCAAATGTAATAGCGTGACACTTAACTCAACGAACATCTTCGACATTTAGTCAGTTCCTTCAAACCAGCATTTCTAAAAATCTAGGAATTGCTTAATCTGGTGATCCTCAGTATCTTCGAACTAATCAATAACCCTTCTTCGATTAGCACTCAAGATCTGAACTCTCAGCCTGGCACTTACCCCCTTTTATCAAGCCTCGCACTTAACCTTACCTTATCACCTAGGATTCACTCATCACTCCCCTGTTCAAAGTTCATTTCTATCACATGTTCGAATCAATAATAGTTATAGTCATAGCATTGTTGTTACAACCTCATTGGTACCTCTTTCATATCCGTGTATTTACTCCATACTCGTATTTTACCTCGACACTCATTCATCACTCAGATTCAACAGTAGCCTTCTTTCAAATATAAATACTGTTGTATTTTTTCTCTTCATTTCCTTTCCTCAGTTAATTATAATAAAAGATTATTTACGCATCAAATCTTTTGAGTCCAACTTGACCCATTACCTTGAGTTGTGCTCATAGACTTCCTCGAGTATTTTATCTTCAAACTTATCTTTGAACTTATCTTCAAACTTATCTTCGACGACCCTAGCCTCATTTCTCCTTTGCGCTTCGACCAGCTAAATCCGCTTAGTACGTTGGGTTGGTCGCATGACAGGAACAGGAGAAGGAGGAGAGAGAGGGGAAATTGGAAGAGGCGGAAGAGAGATGATTGATAGGCCAGGGGATGATTCTTCAACTGGCGTTAGATTTGACCAAGAAGGAGAAGTTGGTCCACTGGATTAATCAGAATTGGAGGAAATGACAACTGGGAGACAAGGGGTGTTGCCGGGTGCATGTATAGATGTGGTTAGGCGCCTTTCACACCTTGGTTGGAGGGTTATGTTGAGAGGAGGGAGGTTGGCTGTTGGTGGGTCTTGCAAGGGAAAGGAGCTTTTGGTGACTTGGTGTGGAGGAGAGGAGGTTCACTTGGAAATAATGGAGGGGGATTCAACTGGGATAGCCAGGAGTTGAAGAGGCAACAGAGATGGGACTGTTATTGTGAGCAAGAGAACTGGACTAAGGAGCTGCAGAAGGTGGTGCAGAATTAAAAATGCACAGACTTGATGATTTTATTTCAAACAGAAAGAGCTGACTCATATAGTCACAACTAGAGAGCCCCCTTGCAAGATCCAAAGGGGGCCTAGGTGACTAAAAACAAACAAAACAATAAAAGTGAACACTACTCAGAATATTAGCATACACAGTGATGAGTAAATAAAACTAGCAAGATACTAGAGTGAAGGTTAAACTGGCAAGATACCAGAGTAAAAGCAATGGTGGGCCAGCTACGCTAACAGTAGCGGTAGCGTAGTGTAATGTTAGGTTTTTTAGCTACACTAACAAAAAGTTACTGTTAGCAGGGAAATTATTCAGCTAACACTACAATATTTTTGGGAAAAGAAAAAAAAACTGATAGCGTAGTGTTAGCAATAATTCCAAAAGCTAGCTAACACTAAATGGAAATCAATGTAGCGTTTTGGTAGCGGATGTAGTGGGAAATACAGCTACACTAGCCTTAAGCTTAATTGTATTCTCAGCTATGCTAACAAATAGCTTAGCAATGTTCCCATTTACCCTAAATGTTAGCATAACTTTGGAACTGCAAAAAATAAAGTTGGTTTGCGGATAGGATGGCTGCGGCTATTTAGTGGAATGGATGGATATAAATCAAGCTCCACGTATGCCACACGTTGCCATTGGGAAGTAGACCTTGGTTGGGCTGGAAGATTTAAATTGGTACCAAGAATTGAATTCTCCTGCAATGTTTTGTGCTGTTCAACTCCTTGCCTTCTTTGCTAACCTGCTTGATGGCGTATGATGACTGATTGGACATGGGTCACCAGGAAGATTTTCAAGTTCCCAGTGTCCCAACATATCCTGCAATCATCACATTTCTGTTGAGATATTTATCTGGGTCTTATTTTCTTTGTTTTCTCTCTGCGTTACACATGTCACAGTTTGTCTTTCTTTCATGTCACAAGTCACATTGTATACCTGAGGCAGCGGGTGTGGAAGGACTTCTCCTCATCCTTCCACATCTCTTCATCACTCGCCCGGCACCGTGCCCGCTGCCCCCAGGTACCGTAGTTTCTTCCCTTTTCCTTTTTCTTTTTTTTTCTTGTGTTTTCTTTCCATCTCTCATATGTGCAATGATACTCATCCTTCCACATCTCTTCATCACTCGCCCCACACCGTGCCCGCTGCCCCCAGTCTTGCTCATCAATTTCATCAATCAAGATAGTAAAGAAGAATAATAAAAGAAATCAAAAAGAAGAACGCAAGAATTTATTAATATAAGGTTAATCAAGGATGATATTAGATAAAACCACACCGTCTTTTCCCCATAGTTTACCAGGTGGCAGGCAGTGGGTAGTGGGTGGCAGGCAGCAGGTGAGTGGCAGGAAGTGGGTAGCAGGCAGTGGGTAGCAGGTGGCAGGATGAATAAGGAAATAATCAAAAAAATTGAGGCCAAATGCAGCTCCTTTTATAGCCAACAAGGGGGGGGGGGGGGGGGAAATGGCCAAATGGATGGCTCAGAAAACTACAGCAAATTTTCTCTCTGAGCCTGCAAGCCACACTGATTTTTTTTTTTTTTGAGAAAAAAAAAATCAACATAAAAAAATAAAAAAACAAAGCTGAAAAACCTTGATTCTTGAAAAAAAAAAAAAAAATTAACATGAAGAAATGAAAAAAAAAAAAATTTTTTGAAAAAAAAAAAAAAAACAAGTTAAACATAAAACATTCAAAAAAAAAAAAGATGAAAAACATTCTTTTTTGAGAAAAAGTAATAAACAAACAAATCAGTTTTTGGATTGCAGTACTTGCGCGAGTAATGCAATTAAAACAGCTGCTGTTTTCTGCTGTTTTAATTGCATTGCTTGCGGGAGTACTATGGCCAAAAAATATTTTTTGATTGCAGTACTTGCACAAGTAATGCAGTTAAAACAGCTGCTGTTTCAATCACATTACTTGCGGGAGTACTGCAATCAAAAAATCTGTTTTGATTGCAGTACTTGCGCGAGTATCAAGGAAGTTTCTTTGAAGATATCAAGGATTCCATTAAGAAAAATCAATTGATCGACCTCAAATTCCTTCCACCTTACTCTCTGTTCATGAATCCAATTGAGTAATTGTTTCATTCAATCAAGTGTTTTGCCCGCTCTAAACAACCAAAGAACCGGTCCAAGTTGGTCAAAGAAATCAGAAATGGGATAGAAGAAGCTTTCCCACCTAAAAAATGCAAGAATTTTTTACTCATTGTAAAAATTTCTATTGTTCTTGCCTAGAGATGCAGCCTATTACAGGACCTCTCCTAGCAGGACCATAATTTTCTTTCTTTAACTTTTAGTACTTGTTTGTTTGATCCTGTAGCCCCTACTACCCATAGATGAATAAGGCCCTTAGCACATTTTCCCTAATCCCTATATTATAAACAATTAAATATTTAAGTTACATCTCTCTTTTGTGCTGGCTGACTTAATTTGGGGACAAGCCAAGCTTAAGCCTGACCCCACTCTACTTAAGCACCGGCCAAGCGGGACTTAAGCACCGGCCAAGTGTGCTTAAGCAGGGGACAAGCACACTTAAGAAATTTTTGGGCTGGCTTAACCACCGGCCCAAACAAGCTTTATACACCATAAATATTCAAGAAGTCTGTTCTTGAGTTGGTAGATGATTGAGAGGAAGATTCTGAATTGTGTTAGATATGTACCCAACTCCACTGTGACAGGTAAGTCAAAATAACTGAGACAACAATCATACCTCAGAATAACTAACTTACCAACCTTACTGTTGCTATAGTCAACGACAACAAGGCTGAAGATACAAACCCTGATGACTCAATACTGCCAGCCTTCACCAAAGCCCTTGTGGCAAGGCTGGGCAAAGCCTACCACAAATAACGAACAAGCTTGTAAGCTCAAACCCTTCAGCAGATAACCATCACTACCTGCATGATTTAAGAAGGCTGAATTTAGTCCATCCATTCTGATCAGTCATCCACTTTTAGACTCACCAACTTGACATCAGCAATCCACCACAACCATAATTTTATTGTGTCCTCCCAAATTCTCAACTCTACACCATCATCCCTCTGAAAAATCCTCCTCACTTATCCCCTTTCTTCCCTAAAACAACTTGTCCACTTCAAATCAACCCCTCACGCAATTCTCACTCCATTCCATTTAACTTCTCTCTCAAACTTCACTCCATAAAACCAATTTCCATCCTTTATACCACACATATACAACCAACTCTCTTGCCATAGGAACTTTACCTCTACACTTCTAGGTACAAGTGATATTTCTCTTTTCACCTCACTAAAATTGCATAATCAATGCAAAAACTTGTAAATAAAAATACATTACATGAACCTGATAGAAAGACAATGAAACTTCTAGTTCTTCCAATTCTTTCAAGAATTGGAAGCAGGTCATGGGTGTTTGGCTGAGTCAGCTACATTCATCCTTTTTAAGTGCAGGTACACTTAGGCTTCTGCTTAGAGCATTTGCAATGGTTGGGTTTAAATTTCAGTTAGCAAGCCCGGGTTACAAGCCTGGGCTAGCTAGCCTACTAGTGTAAAACACATTTGTCCAGGTTAAATAAACCCCTAGGACCAAACCTGCTTGAAAAAGTTGGTTTGCACACATTGGAAAACCACAAGCTAGGCCAGCCAAACCACCCAAGATGTCATCCCCTCTAGTTTAACTGGGATGAACTCAACCTAGGCAATTGAGAATTCTGTTTTGTTTACACAAATATCTACAAGCCATTGGTTATCTACCAGCCATGGCTTAGCTAGTACACTGAGAGAATCCACAGTTGTCTTGATAAGTTGGCTCGATGTGGAACTACTCAAGGGACAGAATAGAGCTTGGAAGGGAAATGGATGACTACACTAGTATTAATGTAAGTTATACCAAGGGTGCTGATATAAGAGCTTCCTTCCTGACTAATGCTGAGGGGGAATGAGTGTAACACTAAGAATAAAATCAAGGTGTGGCTAATTTCTATTTATTCTTAGATGACTAGTACTAATGAGCTTTGCTACTACACCTATAAGGTGGGAGGAATGGAAGAGGGGTGTGAGTGGTAGAAAGTATATATATATAAAGTAAAATGTGGGGCAGGGTTGGTAGCTATGGAGTCAAGATGGGTCAAGCAAGAGAGGGGGCAATCTTCTTATATTGAGGTTTAAGCTGGTATTTATATTTATATATTTTATAAGGGTGATGGTAACTCTACTAAGTATGTATACTAATTTATGGGATTTGTAAATTTGGTATATGTAGGGGGTAATGTAGTAAGTCTGGGAGTCCATAAGGGAACAAGAGGGAGGAACAGGTGTCCTTATATATCTGAGAGAGAAGATGAGCCATCAGGCTTGAGAAAGGAAACAGCAAGGCTATGACATGTAGCTGGTGGGAAAGGAAAATATGACAGATGAGTAGAAGAGACAGTGGCACATATGAAATGGTCATGACAGTGACAGATGAGTAGTGGAAAGGTACAGTTTTATGTATCTGATGTAATATGTTTATGTAGGATATAATGTGTAATATGTATTATGTATCTTGGTTGTGAAATATATCTAAGTATGATAGGGGGTATCAAATATGACCAAATCCACAATTAAAACGAGTGAATTAGTTTTTTTAACAAAAATTCAATTTTGAGATTTTTGAATCACTTTATATTGATATCCATGGTTTTTAAAAATGGTGGATTTTCAAAACCAGTTGATTATATAATGGTGGATTTAGTCATATTTTATATCCCCTAATGTGTCCTTATTGTATTCTGTACCTTGCTTTATACTATAACTTGCTGTATTATTCTGAGTTTGCCTGTAACTCTTGAACTATGAGGAATTTGAGGGTAGTTGTAGTGAGTGAATAGGGTTAAAATGGGGTGTAGAATCTGATTATGAAATAATAATAATGAATATATGTAAGGTTTAGGATTTGTATGTGTATATATGTAAGTATTTGGGATTGATAAGTGATTAATAGTCATTGAAAATATTGTAATGAAGGCAAATGGATCACCACATCAATAAGCTAACTTTATCAAGACGACACCCCACTCATGCGCTTGATAGCGCTTGATAGCAATTGAATCCCTAGGATTCCCGATAAGGTAAGTCCTCCTGGACGTTGATAAACACACGCCAACGCCAACCCGCACACCAATTTTTGTTGGCGTGCGGGGCCTACACGCCATTTTTTTTTGGCGTTTAGGGTCTACACACCAAAAAAAAAGGGTGTGTGGGAGCGCACACCAATTTTTGGCGTGCGGGTCTCACACACCCTTTTTTTTGGCGTGTAGGCCCCGCAAGCCAAAAACAATTGGCGTGCGGGTCCCACACGCCAATTGTTTGGCATGTGGGACTTGCTCACGTTATCGAACCGGTGGACCGGTTTGATGACATGAGTATGTCCCCACACGCCAATTGTTGGCGTGTGGGAATGCTCGTCGGCCGGCCAGGAGGACTGCCTCCTGGCCAACAAGGTTTTATAACCTCATTGGCCGGGAGGACTTCCTCCTGGCCGACGAGGTTGTATACCTCGCCGGCTGGGAGGACTTCCTCCTGGATGACAAGGTTGTATAACCTCATTGGCCAGGAGGAAGTCCTCCCGGACGGCAAGGTTATACAACCTTGTCGGCCAGGAGGGAGTCTGCCCGGCCGGCAAGGTTATACAACCTTGTTGACCAGGAGGAAGTCCTCCCGGCCGACAAGGTTATACATGTCAGCTTGCTACTATCTCAGAGACAACATGACTAGCACTAATAATATATCAGATAAATTACCATTGTTGCATATAGAGATGTAGTATTGCATTGATACTCACATAGCAATAAAATGATAAATAAAATATAAAAACACATGTACAATACATATAAAATACAAGATATTTAAGAGGCTCTTTTTTCCCTCTTGCTCTAATCCCCATCATCTTTTATACATACAACATACATACATAGCATTCCACCAGTCATAGTAACCAGTGTCCTGCCCTGTAAGTTTGTATATTATAGACCTGATCACTCAGCCCTCTTTCTTCACCAACTGCCAGTCTTTATCCCATCAATCCAACCGCCTCAGCCTGTCCAGTAACCCCTAAAAGATCCCCTTCCTTCCAGAAAAGACCATAACAGTAAGTCCTTTTCTTTCAGGAGTTGTGGCCCTTCTAGCCATCTTTACTGGGATCAAAACAAACCCTGCTTGCAGGCCCCAGGTGTAACAGGTCACCAATTTCCTCTGCTTTTGCAAGAAAACCTGTGGAGGGAACTAAACTACCCCTTCTTGCAGGCCCCTCCTTAAAAAATATATCCTTATATTTTTTATATCTCATAAAAACCACCATATTACCACCCTTTTTTATCTTTGCACCCTGTTTAGCTAGAAGGATCTTAGTCCTTGGCATCACAGAGCGTGACAATACAACCTCGTCAGCCAGGAGGAAGTCCTCCTGGCCGACGAGTTTGTATAACCTTGTCAGCCAGGAGAAGTCCTCCCGGCTGACAAGAAGTGGTAACGACATTGCTGTGCGTAGTTGGTGAGAGTTTAGCCAGAATGATAGCACAAATGATAGTATTGTCGTTGTCTTCAAGAGCAGTTTCGCCATTGATCATAGGTTCCTTTACTTTTCCAAGTTTAAAGAGAGCAGTTATGCGAGTCGGCCAACTAGAAAATTTTTCTTCAGTAAGGATTGGGATTGCCTCAATCGTTGTCTTCAAAATAGTAGTGTTAATGTTTTCCATTGCGACGATGTGCTAGCAACTGGTTCTGTTAGGTCTGTGTTTGGCAATGGTTGAGCGGATTTTGACTGTTAATCGTGAACAATTTTTGAAGGTTGAATTGCTAACAAAAAACCAGACTGGAAAAATAAAGAGGAATCAATAACAATAGATAAAAACATAACAAAGAGAAAGAGGGTATTTACCACAGCTAATGGATAGTTTTTGTCAAATGATGAGGACTTAAGGATAAGAGCAGAATAAGATGAGGTAGGAGGAATCTGTAGATGGAGAAGTAAGCTTATTTATCAACAAGCAGAAAAGAGAGAGAATGAAGGAGAAAAAAGAAAAAAGGAAGAAGAAGAAGACAAACAGCAACAATAAAGAAATGTGATTTTATTAAACTAAAATATCAAGATGATATCTTGATGCCCTGCGGGTCAATCTTGTGATTAAGGGAGGATAAGGAAAAAAAAGTGAGCGTTGATGTTGCTATTGTCAATTTGAGGATTTGAGACTTTACAGATTGACACCAAGGATTTTGACAAATAAGATTGAGATCTTGAGTCGAGTTGATGAGATAGAGATCTTGAGTTATTGAGTCAAGTAGACCAAACAGATTGTGTTGAAGTTGAGAATCGATGTCTGACTAGAGGGAATTTTTGATCTAGCCGAGTTTAAGATAAGGGTAGACATGAAACCCTAACCGGTTGATGATTCTTGATTTAGAGCGCATCCAGTGCACATGCTTCAATGACTTTACATGTTTGACTGAGAAAGCTCAACAGGGTCTACACGCCAAAAAAAAAGGGTGTGTGGGAGCGCACGCCAATTTTTGGTGTGCGGGTCTCACACACCCTTTTTTTTGGCGTTCAGGCCCCGCACACCAAAATAAATTGGCGTGCGGGTCCCACACACCAATTGTTTGGCGTGTGGGACTTGCTCACGTTATCAAACCGGTGGACCGGTTTGATGACGTGAGCACGTCCCCACACACCAATTGTTGGCGTGTGGGAACGCTCGTCGGCCGGTCAGGAGGACTTCCTCCTGGCTGACGAGGTTGTATAACCTCATTGGCCAGGAGGACTTCCTCCTAGCTGACGAGGTTGTATAACCTCATCGGCCAGGAGGACTTCCTCCTGGCTGACAAGGTATAACCTCGTCAGCCAGGAGGAACTCCTCCTGGCCGGCTGACAAGCGTTCCCACACACCAACAATTGGCGTGTGGGGACGTGCTCACGTCATCAAACCGGTCCACCGGTTTGATAATGTGAGCACGTCCCACACGCCAAACAATTGGCATGTGGGACCCACACGCCAATTGTTTGGCGTGCGCTCCCACACGCCAATTGTTTGGCGTGCGCTCCCACACGCCAATTGTTTGGCGTGCGCTCCCACACGCCAATTGTTTGGCGTGCGCTCCCACACGCCAATTTTTTTGGCGTGTAGACCCTGAACGCTGTGGTGTACCAAATGTGTTCCAAGTATCAAATCACATAGAGTCACAGCTTACTATTGAGAAGGAGACATATTTCTAGATGTATTATTGCATAATTAGTTTCTACAGGTCATTCAACCCCTAGTCACTCACTGGAACCACTAGGCTAGCTCCCTTCATTTAAAAGATATCTGGATTAAACTATTATTTCAGACTTTAGGAATATATATTGATAGTACATTGTATAGAATTAGATTCAAGTGCATAGTTGTAGTTGTCAGCCTCCCTGATGCCAAGGACAAGTCCTTCTAGCTACAGGTGGTGCAAGGATATATGGAAAGAGTATATAAACTCTGGGTAAGGTACAATGTTACAATTCCCAAAAGATATGGGGGAATTGTGATGTAAAAATTGAGAGAAAAATAGGTTAATAATTATATTAAATAAATTTAATATAATTAAAAACCAGAGGGGCCTGATAAATCAGGGGTGGTTTAGATCCCTCTAAGGTATCTTACAAATAAATGCAGAGGATTTAGGTACCTGGAACACTGGGGCCTGTTGGAACAGGGGTGGTTTAATCCCAGGAATGGAAATGGGGGAATATCTTCAAGAGAAGGGTTATTACTTACTAGTAATAAACCTTGAGGGATCTTGGGGATATTCTGGGTGAAACTGGACAGTTTGAAGCGCTTGGATGGATGGATGGTGGAGCTTGATGGGCACTGTGAAGTTGTTGGGGAAGACAGGGCTAAAGAATAACTACCAAGAAGATTACCAGACTGTGTTATAAAGATGTATATATCTAATAAGAAGTGGGTAAGGTTGTTAGTGGGTATTGGGAAGCATGAGGAGCCTTCTTTGGGCGGTTGAAGAGCTCCTTAAATAGTCTTGAGTTCCCCCTGGGGACCCTGTAGGTATTATTGGCCAACTTGTGGGATCTTTGGACCACATTTTGGCCATTTTTGCTTTCTTGGTGACGCTTCAGCAGCCCCTGCTTTGAATACACGTCACCAATTGATTTTATTAATGTACTTTATTATTATTTACATATTTATATTGTCTTACAGTCTGTAGTACACCAGTAGTGGTTGTTATAGATTTAATACTAGTGGCTTATTTGTATTTTTATAATAAGCCACAGTATTGTTTGTACTGTTTGTTCAGTCAGTATATTTTTATTTATATGTATAAATGATAATACAATCTAATATAATTAATTATTTAATCCCCAGTAACCTTTATTACATATGTAACATATGTAATGAGGTCACTGGGGCGTGTTTTTACTGATTTGGGTGTACCTGAGTGACTGTGGAGTCCGCATGCCAGCTGAGAGCCTGTAAGGGGCTTAATGCTTGCGCGGGGGCTTATATCCCAACTTTGGCGCGGGCTTTCAGTCACGCGGGTTGAACTGCAAGTTCTGCGGACTGCGGTACGCGGGGTTTGAGTACAACACGGTGTATTTACACTATCTCCCCTAATTTACACAACACCTCATTTCCGTGACTGGAAATGGGGTTTTAAGCATATGTATTTTCATATATAAGCATTTAATTGATGCAAGTGCTTTTTATTAAAGGTACTTGCTAATTCTTGTATGCTAATTTACATAGTGAAGGAGTGAGAATTAGGGGTACCTATGAGTGAGGTACCCTAGGTTAATTTTAGTGTAGATTCAGAATATCAAATAATATTCTAACTATTATTTGATATTATATATTTTTTATAATGATTTTTGTAGGAAACTTGTGACAGGTTGCTCTGTCATAGTAGCAAGCTGACAGTAGTATATTTAATAGATACCACCAGCACATGGATACAACCACCACATGGATACCACAACCACATGGATACAACAACCACCACATGGATACCCTTACCACCATCATCATATGAGCACTTCTATGGCAGTCACAGCAGCAGAAATCCCTCACATTTTACTATAAAGGGGGAGGTTTTCTCTCCTCTGTTTGAGCATGCCAGAGGAGGAATCCTAAGCAGAACACAAATCTCATTTAGAGTTTCCATCACAAATCCAAGTAAATCCCACAGTGTGATCTCAATCAAGTGACCCATCAAAATCTTTCATACCTCAGAGGATATATCAGTAGTCCAGTAGCTAGCATCACTATTTGTGCTCTTAACAAGTAAAATTGACTTTAACCCATTGTGCTCTTAACTGAAGGTTAAGGAAGAGGGCAAATACACTTTGAATAGTTCACATATAACATCAGTTCCGTCAAGAATTCTTTTTACTAGTTTATCTACACTTCAATTACAAGTATATAAAAAACACATAAAAGATATTTACTTTAAGACTTATTTCCATCATCTGACTCAAGCCTGTTGTAAACCACCCCGGCTCTATTGCCCATACAAATTCCACCAAACCCATTTCCACTGAATTCACGTTTTGATCTAGGTCTGATAAGAGACTGCTACACATAATTTTTCTCTATCATTAGTTTGCCACAAAAAATAAAAATAAGTAAGTTTGTTGTGATAGCTCTTGTGTAGTATCATAGAGGGGCAGGTCTTTCAAACCACCCGTAGCAGTTGTAATATCTTCTTACATATTTGAAATATTATTACTGGTATTTACCCCTCGCAGAACTGCCATCCGTCCCAAAGGAGTTCTCACATCGCCAAAAAAAATTGGTGTGTAGGCCCCACACGCCAAAGAAAATTGGTGTGCGCCTTTGGCGTGCGTTTATCAACGCCCAGTTGTCCTGGCTTTCACAGGTCACCTTTTGGTGAACCCTCCCCCCAACCAACCTCCCTGAATTCAACCTCTCCCAAAATCCCCCCCCCCCGAGTTATTGACTCAAGTTGCAGAGGGCACAAGTGTGGAGGGGGCTTCGTACCTTCTACTTATTTGTCACCACCTTTTTTCCACTCGTCCAAAACTGCTATCTTAAAATCTACTCAAAAATACACACCAAATTTAAACCCTCCCAGAACTTTCACTCAACCCCGTCTTCACATTTATTCCCTGTGCTGGTACTCAAGCCCTTCCTCTTATCACCCCCATCCAAACCTTACCTTCCTGTGCAAAACCCACCATTCCACCTCCTTTGCTGCCGCAAGGACCTGGTCATGGCCATTCAACCGATATTCCCGCCTTGGACATGTACGTTACTGAGGGATCCTGGGCGTTGATAAACGCACACCAAGCGCACACGCCAACGCCAACCCCCATGCCAATTTTTTTTGGCGTGCGGGGCCTACACGCCAATTTTTTTTGGCGTGTAGGGTCTAAACGCCAAAATAAATTGGCGTGTGAGACCCGCACGCCAAAATGGCGTGTGAGACCCGCACGCCAAAATGGCGTGTGGTTCCCACACGCCATTTTTTTTTGGCGTGTGGGCCCCGCACGCCAAAGAAAATTGGCGTGTGGGACCCGCACGCCAATTGTTTGGCGTGCGGGTCCCACACGCTCACGTAATCGAATGGCCCCTCCCATTCGATTACGTGAGCGGGGGATGTGCATATCCCATACACATAATACATACATATATTATGTGTATGGGATATACACATCCCCCGCTCACGTAATTGAATGGGAGGGGCCATTCAATTACGTGAGCGAGCCCGAGTCTGTTTCCGGACTGGGGCTTGCTTGTGGTCCTGGTTTTTTCAACCAGAACCACAACAAACACCGCCCACCGCTCACCGATTCAATCAACAAAAGCGGTGAGTCTGAAAATCCGAAAAAAAAAAAAAAAAAAAAAAAAAAAAAACATCAAAAAAAAAATCAAAAAAATCAAAAATCAAAAAAAAAATGAGAAATACAAAATGAGAAAAAAACCCCAAAAAAACCCAAAAAAAGGGATTTTTTGGGGTTTAATTTTGTGGGAGAAAAAAATCCCACAGGCCCAGGGCTCCAAGACCCAACTGGCCCAAAGACAGGGCCCAATGGCCATAAGAAGGGGCCCGCCTCTGCCCATCACCTCCCGTGGGCCCACAGGCCCACTTTGATGCTCCAAAGGTGCAATAAAACATTCAAAGGGGCCATTCAAACCCCCCAGGCAGCTCAAAGGGCCCCGTATAAGCCCCAGACGCACACCATCCCCCCCAAAAGTGGCCCATCTCAAACACATCTCTTCCTATTTCTATTTTTTTTTCACCGTAAATATAGTAACACGTGCTGACAAACTCTCCCATTCAAATGCAAACAGATTCCGCACAATTCACCAAATCAGCAGCAAACAATGTCTCACACCGGTCATTACAACTCCTCAAGCAATCAGCCTCCACGCCCATACGGATTCTATGAGGTTGACCCCAACCATCACCCTCACGCCCCACTTGGAAACATGTATCAAAATCAAACCTCTGCGTATGGAAATTCACACGTGCTTGGCCAACCTGCAGCTCCAATCAATCAATCAGGCCACCTAGCAACTAACTATGGCTACCCAAGCAGCCAATATGGCCAAGCCCCCCAGCCCCTTACTGTCCCCTCAGCCCACCCAGCCACCTACAGCTTCAAAGACAAAAACTACAGACTGGCAATCCAGCCAAAACCTGTCCCCCCAGCCCACCCAGTAGCGCAGCCTGTGTTCCACCCATATGAGGTACAATTGCCTCAATTCACCCACTATCACAATTGACCTCCAGCCTCTACCTATCAGCTTGATCCAGCCCAACCATCCTATCTGGCTCAGCCAGCCCTCTACGCACCACCTCATATAACTCAAGCCCCACCATCCCATCCGTTTCCGCAATCCCATCAAGCACCAAAAATCTCAAACTACTGGCAGCCGGGACCCCAACCATTGTCCCACCCGGCCAACCCATTCACTCTTGGAGCCACTCACTTCCAAGGCCCGCCAACCTCTCACAATTTCCCTGTTGGCCAACAATCAGTGCCTGCTCCGCCGCAGACAAATCAAATCCCTTCAATACCTGTCATGCAAGATATGCAGCCATCTCTGGGGGAAATAACCTCCTCTGCGCCATTTAGCCCTCAAAGTTGGCCACCTGCATAACCAAGTCCTCAACAGTTTCCCCCAGCAACGTTCAGCCCTCAAGTCCTTCAAACTGTGGCTGAAGGTCAGTTTTCAAATACTTCTCCACTTTGTTTTCATATTACCAAGAACTAATGTTTACCTACTCAATTCCCCAGTCAAATACCCAAGGATCACGGCTACATCTCCTGGCGGGTATCAACCTGCACCACCCAGCCCTCAACTGTTTCCCCAAGCAAATTTCAGCCCTCAAGTCCCTCAAACTGTGGCTGAAGGTGAGTCTTCAAATACTTCTCCACTTTGTTTTCATCTTACCACGAACTAATGTTTACCTGCACAATCTCCCAGTAAAATACCCAAGCGTCACGCCTACATCTCCCGGCGGGTATCACCCTGCACCACCCAGCCCTCAACTGTTTCCCCCTGCAACTTTCAGCCCTCAAGTCCCTCAAACTGTGGCTGAAGGTGAGTCTTCAAATATTTCTCCACCTTGTTTTCATCTTACCAAGACCTAATGTTTACCTAGTCAATCTTCCAGTATGCGCTCCCACACGCCAAACAATTGGCGTGTGGGAGCCCACGCCAAACAATTGGCGTGCGGGTCCCACACGCCAATTGTTTGGCGTGTGGGGGGATATCACATGCGATATCCCCATACACATAATACATAGATGTATTGTGTGTATGGGGATATACATATCCATCCCCTCGCTCACGTAATCGAATGTTAGGGACCATTCGATTACGTGAGCGAGCCCGCCGAGTCTGATTCCTTTCAGGAATCAGACCGTCGGTCTGGTTGTTTTCAACCAGAACGACAACAAAATCCAGCAAACAAAAATCACCACCACCCACTGATTCAAAAAAAAAGAAAATGTGAGTAAAACAAAAAAAAAAAAAAAAAATCAAAAAAAAAATCAAAAAAAAAATCAAAAAAAAAATCAAAAAAAAAAATCAAAAAAAAAAATCAAAAAAAAAAATCAAAAAAAAAAAATCAAAAAAAAAAATCAAAAAACAAAAAATCAAAAGAAAAAAAAAAACAAAAAAAAAAAAAAAAAAAAAAAAAAAAAAAAATGAGAAACAAACCCCAAAAAAACCCAAAAAAAGGGATTTTTTGGGGTTTAATTTTGTGGGAGAAAAAAAGCCCACAGGCCCAGGGCTCCAAGACCCAACTGGCCCAAAGACAGGGCCCAATGGCCACAAGAAGGGGCCCGCCTCTGCCCATCACCTCCCGTGGGCCCACAGGCCCACTTTGATGCTCCAAAGGGGCAATAAAACATTCAAAGGGGCAATTCAAACCCCCCAGGCAGCTCAAAGGGCCCCGTATAAGCCCCAGACGCACACCATCCCCCCCAAAAGTGGCCCAATGGGCCCATCTCAAACACAATCAATCCCCCACATCTCTTCCAATTTTTTTCAAAATTTTTTTTACCATAGATATAGTAACACGTGCTGACATACTCTCCCATTCAAATGCTAACAGATTCTGCACAAATCACCAATTTGACTTCAACAATCAACAATGTCTTCACATCAGACCAGTGAACTAGGACGTGAGATTCATTCCTTTATTTTGTGTATAATATAAGTCCCTGGCTCACTCCCACCCACCCTCCCACCATTACACAGGTTTGGATCTCTGGGAAAAATGCACAGAGCTGGCGCGGCACCCTGCGTTGAAACCAGATGAACGTGAAAACCTGGAGAATTGGGCCTCTAAAATAAAGGCTGAATACGAGCAGTCAGACGATGCCCGCTTGGAAGCACAAACTTTCAGAGCGTAACCATGCTCGTAGGCCCATGTGGTGACAAAGTGTTTGAGATCAGTGACACATGTGAAAAGGAATTCGGGTGGTGCATCCATTGCATCTGGAAACACAAGCAGTTCAGCCAGTCTGCCTCAAGTGGGCGAATTAAGAAACTAGAAGAACTTACTGCCAACTGAATAATCATAAGATTGTACATCTTCAGATTTCATCAACACTTTATGCGGTTGATTGGCAGCGGGTAACATTGAGGGGGCCAGCGGTGAACGTCCTAAAGGATTGAGCAGGTACGCCAGACATTTGGCTTGTGGGTCCCACACGCCAATTTTATTTGGCGTGCGGGGCCCACACGCCAAAACAAATTGGCGTGTGGGACCCACACGCCATTTGTTTGGCGTGCGCTCCCACACGCCAATTGTTTTTGGTGTGTAGGGCCCGCACGCCAAAAAAAAAGGTGTGTAGGCCCCGCACGCCAAAAAAAATTGGCGTGCGGGATGGCGTTGGCGTGCGCCGTTGGCGTGCGTTTATCAACACCCAGGGATCCTTGCCGGACCAGGGAGGCCCAATGATGGTAAAACTAGCCTCTCTAGTCGAGTCCCTGGTTTCTAGGTTAGAAAACTTAGAGAAAGCGGTGGCTGCCAAACCAGCTCCACCTGCACAGACCCAACGGCAAGATTCTTTCAACACCTTGCTAGTCAGGTTTGAAGAAATTGCCAGCAATTTGTCAAGGTTGGAGAAAAAGGTTGGAAACCTGCCTTCTGCCATCCCATAGATCATCTCCCTCCCAATCACCCGGGCTGGCACCCGGTAACTCCCATCAATTGCCCAAAAACTGTGGATCACAGACCGCGCTGCTGCATTTACATCAGCAAAAGCACACCCACCCACCATTTCTTCTGATTACCCGACAACTCCCCCAATCTGACTGCCGTCTCCCTCACACTACAAACGGCCCCTCCCATCTCCTTCCACTTGCTGTCAATCTACAACCCCCCATCATCCTTTCCCACCATACCCGAGCTGTCCCTTTGGATGAATTCCCACTCCTCTCAAATCACTCCCACCATGATGATGATGGACTCTAACCTACATCACTCTCTCTGGAACACACCGGGCTATCATCACACGCACACTGTTGCTAAAGAACTTATTAGAATATGTGGTAGGAAAGGCTTCCACCTAACATCCCCTAAGGGGGTTCCCACCTTCCTCGGTGCACGTGGCTCCCAAACCACAATTTATCTCTGTTGGGTCAATCAAAAATGAAAAACTTTTGTTAAAGAGTGCTCAGTCAAACTGAACAACCATTCCTTGGATCATTAACCAATCCACTTGAAGCTTTCTACTCGAGGGGAGATTAGAAACTCAACTCATGTTAAGGGTATTGCTATGGGTAAAACAGATTTCCCATGATTTTCATAAGACGTTGTGAGAACTCCTTTGGGACGGATGGCAGTTCTGTGAGGGGGAAATAACAATAAGCTATTAAAACTAAGTAATACTACTGTTACGGGTGGTTTGAAAGACCTGCCCCTCTGTTATACTACACAGAATTCTGACAAAAAAATTTATTTATTGTTGTGGCGTAAAACATTATGATAGAGAAAACTATGAGTAGCAATCCCTTATCAGACTTAGATCAGATGTTTGTTAGCAGAGCAACAATATGTATGTTCTGGGGTGGATGCTGAATCAATGTGACTATTCAAATTGTATTGCCTTCTTTCTTATCCTTCAGCTCAGAGAGCAATGTGATGATAACACTTTGCTTTAAGAGCACAACAAAGGGGCAACACTACTTATTTACCTGTTATTCTTCTCTGAGGTATGAAAGGTATGCTCAGAGGCAAACTTGATTAAGATCACTATTGGATGCTATGTGTGTTTTTGGTGTTGTGCAACTATGAATAGAATTACTTCTCCCAAACTGGCATGCTTTTCCTTCTTGGGGGGAACAACCTCCCCTTTATATAGTAAGATATGAGGCATTTTAGCTGGTGAGTAAAAATATGAGGCATTTTAGCTGGTGAGTCCTAGACAAGCATATGATGAATCATGTGACTATGCATGTGACTCTACGTGTGACTATACATGTGACTCTGCGTGTGACTATACATTAAACTCTAACTATGTACTTATAGTTTAGCAAAACTGATTTTATCCTGATTGGGTTTTGTCTGAGTGCAGCTGGCCCTGTGGTTGTTCAGAGAGTGACTATGGGTTAAATACCCGGCAGAATCCAATTTGTCCATAAAAAAACTAGTAATATCCCTCCTTCTTGATATAACACTATGCTTTTATGTACTTTTGATACTTGAACACATTTAGCACACCACAACGTCTCTTCCATGTTGACCCATCTACCCACTCCAAATCACTCGATGTCTACAGAGGATATCAAACAGGCTGTTTCCTATCTAACCAAGGGCATCCAAGACTGCCACCTGATGCAAGGCAAAGCCACTTGGAGAGGGAACTCCAAGGCTAAGTCATGGTGGAACCCTTCAATACTAAATCCACTCGTATCTAATCGCAACAGAGCTTGCCGCTGGATGCTACTAGATAACACACCAGAGGCCCGCAATTGTTATTTTGCTTGGCAAACAGCTTTTAAACTCATGGTTGATGAGCTTAAAACGCTGCACTGGTGAAACTTCCTTGCAAGGACAGGGGATGATTCTGCATTCCAAGCGTACAAGTTCACTAAGGCCAAGATGACTAATACGGTTGAGCCTCTTTACAGGGCCAATAAAACACTGTCTACTGATGTGGTTGAACAAGCTGAAATCTTTTTCAGAGGGACCTTGGTGATACACACTGAGTGCAACTTGTCTGATATAGAATCCACACCTGCAGACAGTGCTGGAGACTTCCCCCCGGTCACAGCTGATGAGATAGGTCGAGCAATAAATACACTGCCTCCTAAAAAGGCCGCTGGCCCAGAATCCATTCCAAATGAACTAATTAAAGCTGGAAAAGATCAACTGTGTCCCTTGCTTGCCCCCCTTTTCAAATCTTGCCTCCAAACCCATCACTTTCCAAGGCTATGGAGAACGGCAACAACAGCCATCATTCGTAAAGCAGATGAGGATGACTACCGTGATCCTAACGCTTATTGACCCATAGCTCTTCTCTGCACCTTGGGGAAATTAGTTGAAAAAGTGATGAGGATGACTACCGTGATCCTAACACTTATTGACCCATAGCCCTTCTCTGCACCTTGGGGAAATTATTTGAAAAAGTCTAAATGAAAGATTGATCCATTGGATTGAAGCAAATAATATCCTCCCCCCAGCCACATGGGTGGCAGGCAAGCCAGAAACATCACCAATGCTTTAGTCTTACTCACATCGTGGATCAAGAACCATTGGTGTAATAAAAATGTTGTGGCTGGGATTTTCCTAGACGTCAAATTGGCATACCCCACAGTCTACAAAGATAGACTACATAGTAGCTTGACTAACCTCTCTTGTCCCCCTTACTTAACAGCAATCATTTATTCCTTTCTATCTGCCAGGTCCACCTCCATGAGGATGGGAGATTACACTTCCCCACCTTTTGATATCCCTGAAGGTCTTCCGCAGGGCTCGCCACTATCAGTCACACTTCACATTCTGTACAATAGCAACCTATTAGTACAAAATGCAGCCTCCTTCTCTGATCACTACATACATAGCCCAATTCCTCCTTGGGGGGAACTTGGGGGGTTTTCATGTTTTTTTTTTTTTTTTTTTTTTTTTTTTTTTTTTTTTTCTTAAAAAATTTCTTTTCTTTTCTTTGTTTCTTTTTTTTCACTCTCCTTTTTTCACTTGGCCATCTCAAAGTGATGGAAAAAGTAATGATATAGTAATTTCCACAATTAAGATTGAAAGGTTATATCTACAAAAGTAATAAAAAAATATTTACATTAATATTTAAAGAAAAGATATTTAAAATTATACAAGTAATAAAAAAATATTTACATTAATATTTAAAGAAAAGATATTTAAAATTATACAAGTTATCATTAGGAACAGGTAAAATTCAAGAAGAGTTTGAGGAACAGGAAAAAAATCCAAAATACTTCTCTTGAAGGGAAAACTCAAGAAGTATTTTCTCAGGATGGAGGGGTTCTGCTTTCTTCTTTGTTGGCTGCCGTGGCTTCCGGCGCTGACAGGTCTGAGGCAGGTAGGTCAAGTGTAGGATTTTTGGTTTCCGTTAAGTTCTGCGCAGACAGGTCTATTCCATGATTGACTACGGCTTCTGGCGCATAATCCGGGGTAGATAAGCTGCATGTAGGAGGGTTAGGGGGTGCAGGTGTGGTTTGAAGTGATGAAGGTGGTCGTGCTACGACCAATGTCAATGTTGGGGGCGCGGGTTCAATTGTTGTAAAAGGGGCCGTGAAGGGCGCCATGGATAAATGAGCAGCGGTTGATATAGGCAAGAGCGAGACAACGGGGCCTGCCGATGGAGGTTTGCTTTCCCGGCTGATATCTCCGGTTGGGGCGCAACGGGGACCAGAAATCAAATGGGGATCAATGTCCGCATAGTTTTGAGGTTCTCCTAAAAAGGATGCTAGAATACGAGGTGCATTATTCAAGACATATTCATCAGTAAATCGGACATGCAGTTTGCTGGGGTCTTTTTTTCGACGAATTGGGATCATTGGACGGAATATTTCAAGGCGGGATATTGCATTGCATAGATCATCCATGTTGGAATCTCCAGAGGCGGCCGCAGTGGGGGAAGTCGGTGGGGAAGGGACATTGAAAGTGTATGCCTGCTGGATGGACTTACTTGCGGCCCGAGGCGTGGTGTGCTGAGCCGGACGAAAAGGAGTGGAGGCTTCAAAGCTGAATAAAGATTGAGTCACGGCTGAACTGGGCTTCAGGGCCGATTTCAATCCCCATAAATCACTGGATTGAGAGGAAGCCAATGAGGTGTTACTAAGCTTGAAGGTGGGCGCGTTGTTGGACGACGACACCCCTGGCATAAATGGATTATTCCTGGTCGGCTCAGCATCTTTGAGTTTGAAAGTTGGCGCAGGCAACTGCGTTGCTGTAGTAGTTGAAGGTGCTATAGTTGGAAATCGAGTGGGCGGCGGCGGATTCGGAGCGCCAGTTGCGAATTGAGTGGGCGGCGGGGGCGGCTTCGGAGTGTTAGTTTGAAATCTAGCAGCAGGCAGCGGCGGCGGATTTGCAGCGGTTGTTACAAATCGAGATGAATTCCCAAATTGACTGGGCGGCGGTGGGTTTGGATTAGTTGATGCCTGGCCGAATTGACTGGGCGGTGGCGGATCGCCAGGAAAAGAGAAGTTGAAGGACTGGGTGGGGTTTGAGGTTTTCTGATTGGCGGGTAAGCCTGTAGACTGGGGTGGGTGAGTGGTTGCGTGCCAATACTGCGAATAATCAAATGGCTTTGGGCCACATTCTGAAAAACGAGGCGGGGAAAATTTAGTCTGAGAGGTTCTGTTGGGTCCATAGCCATGTGATGGGGCTACATTCGATACATTTGAGCTGGAAGGTTCATAACCGTAGGACGGGGCTACGTTGGATCCGTGCGTCTCTGCATTTGAGCTGGAGTGCCTAGGAGATCTGGGCTGGTAAGGGGAGTTTGGTTGCTGGTAAGGCGAGTACTGGGAGACACTGGCGGGATGGTATCCGTGGGTAGAGGCTATGCTGGCCTGAGAAGCTGGCTGAGACATGTAGAAATGAGACGATGATTGCTGAGGGGCGCTGGAGAACTGCGGTCCTGCAGGCGTTGGGCAGAAGGGAATTGATGCGGGGGTAAAGCGCCATTCGGAAGGTTGCGATCCACCTTTGTCACGATAGTGGTCAATCCCTGGAGCAGCAAATGTTTGATTTGGCCCATGAACCTGAATGTACCTCCTACGTTTCGGACATGGGTTATGTGGTTGATAAGCTGGTGTTGATGGGACCTCTGGCTGAGATAAACTACAATCCGGGGGAAGCTGTAAAAAAGACGAGACCTTAGGACGTGGGAAAGAGTTTGGGTCTGGTTGTCCTTCTTCGGCGCAGTACAGCTCATCAAAGGGCCGCTGATGACAATCTGATGAAGGTGATGGTACGTGGCCAGAACGGGTATGATACCGCTGCGTGTTGGCATAATGCTCGTCGACGTGAGCTAAAATTTCTTCAACACGTTCCTTGCCGGTCTTCTTCTTTGCTTTCTTCTCTTTCTTGCCGTGGTAGTTCTCTTTTTGTGCCCTGAAAGTTAGTGTGTAAGTTATTGTTCAAACAACTTGTAAATAATAATGGCCACTCACTTTTTTGATGGCAGACTTTAATATTCGTGAATGGGGCTTTATGGAGGTTCGGTGTCGATTTTTTTTAGTGTTCGTCGGGCACTTTTGCATCTTCTTGCTGTTGGCTTGACCGCTCTTGGAGGCTTTGTAATCTGATTCAGCAGACTCAGCGCTGGAGTGTTCAGACTGCAAGGAATCTTGGGAGGAATCGACAGATGAAGCGTTGGAGGAATGTTCGGATTGTGATGAATCTTGAGACGATGGAAATTCTTGCTGATCTTCACTAGCAGAATCTTCGAGTCTCTTTGTATATCTTGTGGGCTGAGACCTTGCAAAGGTCACTTGTCGTTTAGATTCTGGCGATTGGACTCTGGTTTTTTTCAGAGGCATTCGACCTCGACTGCGACTACGACATCGTCTGGGAGAGGAGGCAACTGATGTCCTGACAGAGGGTCTTCTCGGGCTTAGGGACGGGGAAATTGATCGGGCTAATTCGCGCTTTGATGTCCTTGCTGAGGGGCGACCACGACTACGAGCTTTAGGCGATGGGGAGACAGGCTGACTGGGAACAGTGCTTCTGGGATTTCTAGCTGGGGATCGTCCACGCGGGGATCCTCTGTTTTTTTCTTTTGGTCTTGATGGAGTGGTTGGCGTTCTTGGTGGTGATCGGGCTCGTCTAGCCGGTGATCGGGCTCTTCTAGCCAGTGATCGGGCGTGTCTAGCCGGGGATTCGGCATTTCTTCCCGGTGATCGAGATTGAACTACCCTTGCCGGTGACCAAGCTGGGGCTGTCCTTTTTGCCGGTGGTCGAGCCACCCTCATTGGTGATCGCGCAGCCGCCGGGGGAGAGAGAGAGGGCGTGTCGGAGATGTAGGTCAAGGTTGTCTTGCGTTTTGGCGATTTGACGGGGATTCCATTAGAGGAAACAGGGGAGAGAGAGGATAGGACAACATGCTCTCCGTGGCGTTCTGCTGAATCCAACGCAGCCAACTGACGAAGCTCTGAAACAAGGGCAAAGGTGAGGATCAGTGAGAAAATCCAAGAAACATACAGCAAATGTGACTGACTTAGTTCTTCGAGATACTTTTTAGCAAGATCACGCATTGGATCCACCTTGATGTTGCGAGGGATTTTAGCATCAGGATTGACCAAGTAAATGAAATCCGCCAGGTCGGATTTGCAGTTTTTTCGGTCGTAAGGATTAAATTCAGTCGATGCCATTTCGCTAGGCGGCTGGCGCTTCCGTGCTTTGCTCATGAAATGATGGTGGCCGGTCCGAGCGGGGAAAAGTGTGAGCAAGGAGTTGGGAAACAGTGAATCAGGGCGTGGTTGGAAAATCTGAAGGAGTTCAGTCAAAAGATCACACCGGGTGAATGTCCAGGATGTGGACAGCGGTAAGGAAATTGGGACGATTGGGATTACTTGTGTGAGATATTTTGTTTGAGACTTCCCCGGACCTGAAGCGTACCAAAGATTCGTTAGCAACAAGAGGGGCTGACTTGGAAGCGAGTATAGGGTGGCAGCCGCGGCGAGAGGATTAGTTAACCTTTAACAATTTGCATGGACATTGTTTTATTTGGAGGTTGTTTTAGTATGTACATAAATATATGATACATATAAGGAATATTAATATATTTATGTAGATCACTCGATGCACATGTGGTGTGGTATCATCGTACAATCGGACATGCTATGATGTCATAAATTTACATGGTTTGCAAACAAAGAAAACAAGATATTTTCTAAATAAACAAACAAACAAAGCTCGCCGGAATAATGGAACTAAAGCTCGCCGGAATAATGGAACTGGTGTTGCAAGGGTTCCACCATCACTCCTTTGTGCAGAGTGAGTTGGGACAAAGTCCTCTTTGGGAGTCCGAGCAGTTTGTGTGTCGACTAACACTGGAGTGTTTGCTGCTGCTCTGTCTCCCCACCTACTTCATCACTTCCATCCCGCTCTTTTCATCACCGTCATCCCACATAACCAATCTACTCATATCTAAATACATAGACGTGGACGCGCAAGGTATATTGTAAACACATTTTTAGTTTGGCATAGGTTTTTGTTGCCGACTTTTTTTATTCATCTCCATCCAACGCAGTGCCATCACTTGATCCACCCAACGGACCAGCACTCAACCCTGACACAGTGGCAGCCCCTGTGTCTAATCCAAGTGTGTTACGCTTTGAACTATATTTTAACCTTCAGGGATTTTAATGGTTCTATGTGTCCTTTTTTTAGTGGAGGCGGACCGGCTCTTTAGCAACCTTCAAGCGGATGAAATCATCGAGACCTTGATGGTCATGGGGATTATCCAAATCCCCTTGACGCCATGCAAGCTTGGCCAAATTATATGCAAACTTGAACATCACGGCTTTAGATACCCGCTCAACATGAACTATATCGAGAATCCAGATGGCATGTTGTTCCCTTCGAGCCGTGACCTCATCCCTCTCCTCAATGAATGGTGGACCGCTGTCAGGATTGGACGAGTTGAAAAACAATTTCCTGACTATCTGGATTTTGGTCGCATAGACTGCTCTTTCCCCAAATATATCACGTTAGATAACCATGGAGGTAGGCATGTTGGCTCCATTTATCCACCGCGGGCATGATGGCAGCTGATTATGCGTGTATTTTATTGCACAAGCTTTAATTGGCTTTTTTGAAGGCAGAGAGGCCAATGATTGGCATTGGACTCTCATCTACCTCAACATTCCCGACTCACTTCAATGATCCCTACCATTCTGTATATCTCTTTTTCATTTTTTAGTTTTTAGTTTTTTTTTTCTTTGTGTGTTTAATTGGTTCGTCTACTGTTTTTACCATTAAGGTCCCGAATCTTGTAGCCGCTCTATCTTACCATTAAGGTCCTGAATCTTGTAGCCGCTCTATCATTGTTTGTTTCAACTGTTCTTCTACCAGTCCCTTTTTGGGCCTGCCCCCAAGCGTGCCGTGCCCTAAAGGCAGCCTGAAGCCGCCGCCTGATCACCACAGGGAGGGGTGACGGGCGGAGAGGATGCTTGAAAAATTTGGCCTCTAATTGGGTGCCGCCGGCCGGCATTAGAGCCTCCAGCTCATTACTGAAGTGATCTGATTGAATATGGGATATTGGAACGATATTGAGTTCCAGTTTCAAGTTCCAGTTTCATAGTTTTTTATGCATTTTCATTGAATATCACACACGTCTCGTATGCGTCGCTTATAAACACATAATCTTATTAGGTTCCGATCATGACAGCGTACCACCAAGCCTACCCTCCATCCCATCGGATGTAAAAATGCAACTCTTTGGACAACCACAACCTCGCTGCAGGCTAAGGAACCGGAACCAACTACTCCTTTGACAATGGACCCTTCGCGAATCCCCGAACCTAGGCGAGCACTCATCAAACTACCCATTGTAACACTAGGGGTCGCGGACCTTCTTGGACGACTGGACGACATATCATTGTTGGAAGATCAAACCAAATGCCTTGCTAAAAGGGAGGCCAAACGGAAGGTGGTTGGCCATTCATCATTCATCAATGCAGCCGTGGCCACTTCCTTTCAACGTTTGCACTCGTCTATATACTCGTCTAGGCATGGGGACAGGAGCAAGGTAAATAGCCCTCACTCTCGTTTGTGTCCTCCTTTTTCATCTGTAGCCTGAAGCCGTTTTTTTTTCCACACAATACTCTAGCCTTAAACTTCAGCTGCCATATTTTGACAGCTCCAACTCCACTAATTATTTATTTCCTGCGCCCCAGTCGAGCTCTCCTCCAACCTTTTATTTCTTTAATTTTTACCTTTTAGCTTGAAGCTTTCGATCTCCACCCAGTGTGATTCACCCTTTGCGACCTCATCTCTGAGTTCTTCTTTCTCTGTGAGAATTCCCCAGCCTCAATAGACCTCTAATCGGTACGAGCCACAACCATATTTCTGTCCATCTTTCTTGTCTCTTGTGGTGAAGCTGATCATTTAGTTCTCCCTTTTGTACCACAGCTCCAACAGTTTCACCCTCTTTCGACCTTTCGTAGGTGTAATTATGAAGCGCGCCGCAAAGGACCATGCGCCGTTATGGGAAGGTAAGGAATGTTATTAATCAATTTTATCCATCCCAACTGCTAATCAACATTAATCTATCTCCCCCTATCAGACCCCAATAAGCTTTCCAACTCCCAGCTGCGAGAACCATTGGTTGCGTTTGGAATTAAATTCGATCCAACTGAACGGCGTGCACGTTTGTTCCAGCACTATG
The DNA here is from genome assembly GCA_007896445.1 of Puccinia hordei. Taxonomy (NCBI): domain Eukaryota; kingdom Fungi; phylum Basidiomycota; class Pucciniomycetes; order Pucciniales; family Pucciniaceae; genus Puccinia; species Puccinia hordei. Next base: position 278,595 of record RDRW01000112.1, read on the forward strand.
TATGCCTGGCGCGCACTGAATCTCCGGAATCTGTGGAGCAATGGACCGGGCTGGACTCGGTAAACCCACCGTTGCCAGGTCAGTGTTATAATTCTCATATTTCATATCCAAGAATTTGAATCGATTCTGACGCAACATACTTTTCCATCCTACCAGCTTCCAATCAACTTGTGGTCACCAAGCTGAGAATTCTTCTGGCTCTGCACAAAATAGAATACCCTCCGCAAGCCAAACGAGGGCATTTGGTCAAGCTGTACGATTTGTTAGCCGACAGTCTCAACCAAAGGGGCGTTGATAAACGCACGCCAAGCGCGCACGCCAACGCCAACCCGCACGCCAATTTTTTTTGGCGTGCGGGGCCTACACGCCATTTTTTTTGGCGTGTAGGGTCTACACGCCAAAATAAATTGGCGTGTGAGACCTGCACGCCAAAAATGGCGTGTGGTTCCCACACGCCATTTTTTTTTGGCGTGTGGGCCCCGCACGCCAATAAAATTGGCGTGTGGGCCCCGCACGCCAATTGTTTGGCGTGCGCTCTCACACGCCAAACAATTGGCGTGTGGGAGCGCACGCCAAATAATTGGCGTGCGGGGCCCACACGCCAATTTTATTTGGCGTGCGGGTCCCCCCTCGCTCACATAATCGAGTGGGAGGGACCACTCGATTACGTGAGCGAGGCCGGCTGACGAGGTTATACAACCTCGTCAGCCGGGAGGACTTCCTCCCGGCCGGCGAGGCTATACAACCTCGTCGGCCAGGAGGAAGTCCTCCTGGCTGACGAGGTTGTATAACCTCGTCAGCCGGGAGGACTTCCTCCCGGCTGACGAGGTTATACAACCTCGTCAGCCAGGAGGAAGTCCTCCTGGCCGACGAGGTTGTATAGCCTCGTCGGCCGGGAGGACTTCCTCCTGGCCGACGAGGTTATACAACCTCGTCAGCCAGGAGGAAGTCCTCCTGGCCGACGAGGCTGTATAACCTCGTCGGCCGGGAGGACTTCCTCCCGGCCGACGAGGTTATACAACCTCGTCGGCCAGGAGGAAGTCCTCCTGGCTGACGAGGTTGTATAACCTCGTCAGCCGGGAGGAAGTCCTCCCGGCCGACGAGGTTATACAACCTCGTCGGCCAGGAGGACTTCCTCCTGGCTGACGAGGTTGTATAACCTCGCCGGCCGGGAGGAAGTCCTCCCGGCTGACGAGGTTATACAACCTCGTCAGCCAGGAGGACTTCCTCCTGGCCGACGAGGTTGTATAGCCTCGCCGGCCGGGAGGAAGTCCTCCCGGCTGACGAGGTTGTATAACCTCGTCAGCCGGCCTCGCTCACGTAATCGAGTGGTTCCTCCCACTCGATTATGTGAGCGAGGGGGACCCGCACGGCCGGCCTCGCTCACGTAATCGAGTGGTCCCTCCCACTCGATTATGTGAGCGAGGGGGGACCCGCACGCCAAACAATTGGCGTGCGGGGCCCACACGCCAAACAATTGGCGTGCGGGGCCCACACGCCAATTTTATTTGGCGTGCAGGGCCCACACGCCAAAAAAAAATGGCGTGTGGGAACCACACACCATTTTTGGCGTGTGGGTCTCACACGCCCTTTTTTTTTGGCGTGTAAACCCTACACGCCAAAAAAAAATGGCGTGTAGGCCCCGCACGCCAAAAAAAATTGGCGTGCGGGTTGGCGTTGGCGTGCGCCGTTGGCGTGCGTTTATCAACGCCCCAACCAAAGTGTTTCAGCCCGCACACGCATTGCCCCGGTTACCGTGGTCATACCACATCACATCAAGAAACGCAGGGGCAACTCCAAACCACCCTCAATCCTTACCAACGCCAGTTCGAAGCCAACGCCCTCAGTACCACTCCCGCAGTCCCACGGTCCGAGGCATAGCCATGTGGGAAAGAGAAAGCTTGCCAATACCGCAGCTCGGAACCAGTCTTTTTTCTCGCCATATGACCGCTGCGCACCTCAAGCTCAATCCAAAGGTTCTCCCACCTTGCTCAGACGGTCCCCCCGGATCAGAGTCGCCCAAGAAGCGCGCGCTTTGTCTTGTCAAAGCTCGCACAACTGGTCTTCCCACTCTGAAGCTTTAGTTGCCATCAAGGAAGAATCTGATGACGAGCATGTCATGTCGGCTCAGCTTGATCAGGCGCCGTGTCTGCCCCCGGATACTAGAAGCTCACCAACTTCCTCGAGCGTCCCGCCTGTGTCACCTGTTCAAGCCACCTCGCCTCCTCCACGTTTCAAGAGTGAAGATCTTCCTGAGTCATCATCTGTCATTCCTTCATCCTCTCAACCATCGTCTAGTGCTCCCTCCGACGATACAGGCACCTCACGACAATTCTCATGTGCTCCCTCCAACGAGACGAGCACAAGTCCCCCCCGGCAGTCGTCTTGTGCTACCTCCAACCTGGCGGACAGAATATATAGTCGTGCAAGTTCCCAGCAGCGGGAATCCCCCGAGTCACCATTCCCAGCCGCCTCAACACCTCAATATCTCAATGAAGCTACACGCTCCCCAGTTTACTCCTTGGCTTCCCAAGAATCGTATTTTGCTAATCAAGAACAATCGAGCAGCGGTCGTCAAGAGAGCACTCAACAGTCTAGTGAGGCGGAAATGCTAATGTCTCCTTTCCAAGCCCCCCCAACTCCTGGATGTTACGACGAAGCTATACCATCCCCACTCATCGCCTTGGCCTCTCAGGCGTCATCTTTTGCTGCTCTGGCCAAATCAAGCAGCGCGGATGTTGATGATGGTTTGAGCAGGACACGCCAATCAGCCTCTTCCTCCAATTTCCTGCCGCCCTCTCGTAAAGAAGATTTACCAAATTTGCAGGACATACCAAATTCCCAGGACGACTTTTCACTACCGCCCGCCAATGGAGGCCGCGATCCCAATTTCTCGGGGTCCAATTCAAATTATCATGTGGAAGGCGCCTCTTCTGCATCATCCGCAGGGTCTTCGGTACCTTCAGGCGGTAGCTCTACCCGCTCTGGGAGTCATGATAGGAATTCAGATGACTCCACTACCATTCTGCAAGCGGAACCTCAACGCCCAATTGCATCAAGCCACCGGAGCCGCTGTGTGGGTCAAAGTAACAAGCGACACTCGGAGGACCATCAATATTGGCCAGGTGAGTTTGCATCATCCTCACTATTTCGCGTATTATACTTTTCCCTTATTCTACTTACTCACAATATATGTTTTGATTACTTACTTGCAGACGCCTCACAGCTCTCTCGGATCCAGATGGAACAATACTTAGATGAACACGAGGTTGCATATAACAGCAGGACCCGCGACGCACGGGTGACAGCAAGCTACAACCTGCTACGCTCCCGTCTCTCTGGCCTTGATGACCAGCGATCATCCAAACGCCCCAGGGCTCATCGATCTAGTCCCCTGGCCTCATCTGCTCGCCCCCTACGCAGGCCAACTCATCGATCCAGTCCCCTTCCCTCCTCGGCTAGGCACCCACGCAGACAAAGCCGATCACATAGACAAAGTCAAACCCGAGTTGATGACGTCGAAGACGCCGGTTTTGTATATTCTGGGCTGGCGGCTGGATACCGCCCTCTGCCTCGCACCAGTCCCCGCTTGTCAGCAGCCTCTTCATTGTCCAACTATCAACCTTCATTGGCTGCCACTGAACAATTGGGCGCCACGACCTCACAAACCTCATTCAGCGCCCGGTCCAGCCGTTCCACTACAAGGAACTTTCCTACTGAAAATGCCAGGCAGAAGAAAGCCAGAACGACCCGCCTCCCAAAGACCTCCAACCGACGAACGCCAAAGAAAAGGGTAGACGGGTTTGTGCCTCCCGAATGAGCCAAGAACCCCACGGCAGCCAGGTTAATTTTGTTCCCGTCATTCCGGATGCTTCCCAAAAACGGAAGAACATCTCGCCCAATCCCTCTTCGAGCTCGACCCTCACTAAACGAACTCGCCATGGTACAGATGGTGCCTTTCCTACCGCGTTCCCTGTCAGACCTCGCACCTTACGCCGTCGTAGACAACAACCGGCTCGACACAACAGCTACATTTCCCACCCGTCCTTACACAACAACAACGAGGCCGCGTTTGCACACACAGATGAGCTTGCGCAGCTAGAAGCCGGACTTGTATTTACTGAACCTACCCAGACCGGAGGATCGAGTCAGGACAAACGGCCTGCCAATCTTCTTCACACCAAACAAGCCCGTCCTGTCTCAGATGCATCTTCTCCTGCTCCTCCTGAAGCGTCCATACGAAGCCTTATACCTCATGACAAGGGGCTTGCAACTTCACCCGAGCTTGAAGACTGGGAGACACGTTCCCTTGTGAATCTCCAAAGGAAAAGGAAAGACCCCCACCACCCCTCCTCACCTATTCATTCCAAACGATCCCGCCCCTCTCGTCCCAAGCTCATCCCTACTAATTCACAAGTTCTTCGGCAAAGAGCAAGAACGGAACGACTTCGCCGCATCAGCCTCACAATCAGACCATCCTTCCATGAAGATATCACTCTCCCCAACCCTCCCCCTCGTGGGGTTGAGAGTTGGAGGCATTCTTTACCTCGAGAGTTGGCATCACCTGACGCAATGCCCCCACCAGAAGATCCCACTACCATCAGCGCCGCTTGCGGTTCCGGCTGCACATCCGCTGGTGTTGGTCAACTTGCTACCAACCGTATGTGTGTCGGCGTTGGCCAAGACGTCTTGACAGATTTTGTACGCGTTACTGGACGACTCACTGATTATCTTGAGAGGGCTAATGTGGCGTCAAACCGGGCGAGCACGAGTCGTGATCCCATCCCTGTCAATCGCCCATCAGGAATTCGAAACCTATCTCTCTTGGTAAGTTCCCATCCATGTACATGTTTCAGATTTTTCCCCAAATCACTAACACACCACATCTAGGCTCGAGTGCGCCAACATGTCAAGACCCTCTTTGGCAAGACGATGCACCTGAACCAGTTTCCAGCCCCAGCAACTGAAATAGAGAAGTCCAACTGGATCAGGGATGGCAGAAACGACTTTGCGGATGACAAGAGCATGAGCTCTTCACCAAGCTCCTCGTCGGATGACAATGTTGACCCCTCGTTCCCGTATCATAATGGTCCTGGCCATCCGGACGCATCTGCAGAAACCCTCAGGATCATGCACCACTCCATGCGCCGGGCTGGTGTTTCATCATTCCGGCCTGACTTGAGCGTTGGTCCCCGCAATGACGTTGAAAATCGTTTTCTTTGGGACCTAGCCCACATCATATTTGTTAGACTAGTCAGAGCCCACGAATATTTTGATGTCGACCTTGAGGATTGCTCTGAGGAAAAAATCCGCGATGCGATCTACAATCATGCTAAGCAATTAGGACGAACATATCGTGAGGTGGGCTGGGATTCGCAGCGACTGGACAACAGGGCTATACAGAAACGCCGCCAAGTACGCACCAGACGTGTAAGCCACTCATTCACCTCGTCTTTCACGATTATCATTATTGCTCATCCATTGGCCTTACTTTTAGCTTCGTGATACCCGAATCAAATTCCTGACTACTCAAGCGGCGCTTGTCCCTCTGATTCCCATAGTAACTGCATGCACTAGCGACGCTGGAACTGATGAGGAGGACGAAGAAGACGCGGGAGGTTCCGACAATAGGGAAAACCGCCAAAAACGTTTGATTGTCCATCAATTGCCATGGCGCCATCCTCGAATGGGAAGGATTATTCAGACTATCGATCGGTTGATTCAATTGAGGAGGGATGCGGGTCACAATGATTACGGCAACCCCGGTCTCGTGCGAATTCGACTTGGCCCAGCACCAATCAGCACGAGACCATGTCCCCCAGGGCTATCGTGTGATGTCTACAATGACGAGTGGTTAAAGGTACAACCCATTCCAGTGCTAAACAGACTAAACATACAGCCAGGCCCATCCTTGAGGCCCATCATCAAGAACTTGGACCGCATGGTTTAACCCAACAGCTCTGTGTTCTCCCCCCTCATCGTTTTATCCCTTCCCTCCTTTTCCCTTCCCTCCTTCTCCCCCTCTCATATTTCCTTTTGTAAATAGCTCGACCGACCAATATTTTCTTCAGGTCCAACCTGGTCCTACTGTATTTTTGCTTTTTTGTTTATGTATTTTTTTCCCATTATGCTTTTTTGTTTATATTGCCCTTTGTGTATGTATCATTTTCCTCATTTTCAATACCGAGTTTACAGCCTCCCAACCAGTTTGATCGGTGATGACATAACCCGCTTGAATCATAAGAGCTCACTGGTTACTGCAGCCTTAAGTGCATACACATGCTGATTAGGTAGGAATCTTCTTGCTATGGTAAATCCGATCACCTTCTTAGTTTGGTTGTACATATGTACATAAATACATCCAAACTAAGAATGTGATGCAGAAAATATCATCACTCTTTTGCAACTCTTTCCATTGCTCCTCCCTACTCCCCCCCTCCTCCCTACTCCCCTTCTGTCCCTTGCTCCTTGCTGCGCTTCACTTCCCTCCCTCACCCCCCCACTGGTCTCACCCTCCTCCCCCCCACTCGTCCCTCACCATCCTACTCGCTCACCTTCCTCCTCACTCATCCCTCACTCTGGCTAGTCCGGGTCGCCATCCACCAAACTAAAACCTCATAAACCAATGTCAGAAACTCGATTGACCTCTGTCGTGTGCCTCTGCTATGGATGCCTTCAACAACGTTTTCGGGACAAGGACGGAAAAATGGTTCCCGGTGCAATAGTTTCTTCAACTACCAGAACGAACCATCTTGCAGCTGATATCCAAAGAGCAGCACGCTTTGGAGAAGCCCAAGGTAAGTATTCCTCTTCTTGCTATCATCCCAACCCCAATGAACCTCGCTGACGTCTTGAATATTACAATTCATACAGATTCCGATGAGGATAGCATTGACGAAAATGACGACCACCGTGACCGCCGTGATGATACCCCGATCTCAGAGAGAGATACTAGATCTCATCAAAGCCATAATGTTTCCGAGCTTAACCTTGATCAGATTGTAATATCATCCCGCCAGTCCACCCCCGTCGGAACAGATAAATCAAACATTTACGATTGCAGTTAGTCAGATTTGTTTGGTTATGGCTTATCTCGACTGTCGTACTAATCCTAGACATCTCATTCACATTCACAGGTCAGTACCATGAGTTCACCCTCAAGTATTATGATCCTGCCATATTACACACTGCGCTTTTGGCGGTAATACTCCTGGTTTTCAATCACACCTCCTTTGTAACCGCGTCTTGGTTCTTGAAGTCCTCAAAGGGCCTTCTTACGCTTACTGCTTTGGGCAAACTCGGCGACCCCTGTGAAAAGACACAATGTCTCAACTTTCGACAAAAAGAAACTCTCAAGGTCCTTCCTTTGGATATCCGAACCGCTCTCAACTGGATGAAAATTGATCCGATGCTAATCAGAGTTGTATGTTGCCAAACCTGCTTTGCAATGTACCCACAACCGAACAATACAGAGAAGAACGCTAGAGGAAAGAAAGTTACAGAGAAGACCAGAAAGGTCCCCACTACTCCTACTGGCCCCATGCGCTGCATCAATAACGTTTTTCCGAAGGAAGCCGATGCAAATGCCAAGGATCTCAAAAAAACGCTAGCCTGTGCGACACGGATTTGTATCGGCTAGGAAAACCTGCTACAAGCCAGTCAAGACTTACGCGTATCAAAACCTCTACGACTGGATCGCTAGATTTCTTTCTTGCCCCCCGGAATTGAATCAGCCTTGGAGGGGATTGCTTGTCTCGCGGGCGAGCCGTTTGATCCTGATTATGAAGCTACCGACATCCACCACTCAGCGATCTGGAAAGAATTCCTTGGACCAGACGGATCACAGTACACAAAGCAATCTGACAACCTTACCTTTGGAACTTTCACCGATGGCATCAATCCGTATGGGAACAAGGCAGCTGGAAAGCATGCCAGCATTACTTTCGTCGTCATGGTATGTTATTCTCTGCCTTTAGACCTACGATATCAACCCCAAAACGTCTTTGTGGTAGGAATTGCACCTGGCCCAAGGAGCCCTCTCTCGAGCAAGTGAATTGGATACTCCGACCAATTGTTGAACAGCTGAAAGTGCTATGGGATACAGGACTGGAACTCTCTCAAACTCGCCTGTTTCCTCAAGGACGCCGCATCCGTGCCGCTATTCTTCCATTTTTTGCGGACCTGCCGCCCTCCGCCGTAGTCTTGGCTTTCCCGGCCCAACATCAGACCGAATGTGCTCATACTGTCTCTTGACCAAGGACCAGATCACCAATCTAGACCCCAAGACGTGGCCTCTCCGAAACCTAAATGATCACAGACATTGGGCGATCAAGTCTAGAGACGCCAAGAACCTCCAGATTCGAAAGGATATTTTACGAGATCATGGCGTTTGGTACTCAGTCATGCTAGAACTTCCTTACTGGGACATCCTCAAATATCATGTTGTGGACTCGATGCACAACCTTCTCTTAGGGCTTTTGAAGTGGCATTGTAGGCGTTTTTGGAAGATGTCGGATGAAGATGATGAAGCGGAGCCAAAACAAATGCCAATTGCGGAATTGATAGGTGTATGGGATGATGTGGATAATGCAACTCTTGCGGCTCTAAGTCCTACCTCTCCAAGCACAAGTGACAGTGAAGACGACGACGAAAGTGACTCCGGCATTCAGTTCAACCGCATGGAGTTCCGCTCCCACGAATCTAGCGACAACTCCTTCTCACCATTCATTGAGGCGGAAGGTTGGGATGCAGGACCCTGGACACCTCCAAGTGAAGGCAAGATTATTTTTGATAAGGAAACAGTGGCATTTATTAACAACCTACTGCCTCGAATCCACACTCCGACTTGGATCAAGCGAGCTCTACCCGTCCTCGGCAAAGCAAGTTTCGGCAGTCTGAAAGCTGACGAATGGCGAAACTTATTCACGATACAACTCCCCCTTATCCTCCCAGTCTACTGGGCATCCGGAGGACCCACTGCCCGCTTGCTCTCCGCAATTTTGCACATCTGGTTTTCAATGGTCAATGTAGCCCTCAAGCGATCGATGAATATCGACAAAGCTCACAAGTATCGACACCATACGTTGGAATATCTTAAAAGTTCCCTTGTTCTTTTCCCTGATGTTACCTTAGCCCCCAATCACCACATGTCAGTCCACCTTGCCGACTGTCTGGAAAAATTTGGCCCCTCAAGAGCTTGGTGGTCTTTCTCCATGGAGAGACTCATGGGGAAAATCCTCAAGGCCTCCCATAACAACCGCCTTGGTTCGTCTTTGTATCTATCTCTGCTTTGTAGCATCAGTGCTAATGCTTTTCATCTTCGGAACCAACTAACCAGGCCAGCTTGAAATCACTTTTCTGACCACTTTCTGCCGTCTTGGAAACCTGCAAGCTTTGCTTGCTATGCCTGAAAGGTTCCCAGCCGAGATCATACCTTTCATCCGTCAATTAGAAGCTTTTCACAATCCAATCCCCATCGACGAGCCTGAAATTACCCCCAAGAGCCGACAAGCGTGTCTGGACTCGTCTACGTTTCAGATGCTCATTAAGCGACTCAACGACCTCTTCCCTAGCCCCACCGGCGCGCCATGGATTTCCCAGCGACTGGATTAAGAAGAAACGCGTTGACTCCAAGGACTTCCTTTCTGTCAATGCTCGGGTTGAAAAAATTTCCAGCTGCTTGATTAGCAACGTGAGGTATTA